>LUCM01003877.1:0-32981 GCA_008360955.1 Fasciolopsis buskii
CAATTTGAATCGAGATTTCGCGCTACATAAAAAATAGAATGTGACACAACTGTCCTTCTTGGTAATACTGAGTACAGTGGGTTTTAAAGTGCCGATTATCAAGTTTTAGGCTTCATGTGGACCTTTCTGTTACCCGGCACGTTTCAGGGTGATGGATTGGGGGACGGCCGCGAAATCAGTGATTAGTTGTGTTAAGGATGGGTGAAACATAGATACCACTGGTCAGTCAATAACGCAGAGGTAGAAAATGAAAAATCTAGCATGAATGGAGAACCCCCCTTCCCTTTCTTGTAATCTTCTTTCGTCGTGATTCTCATTATTGTTGACAAATCTACACCAAACACACACATATATATATATATATATATCACCAGGTAAAACACCACCTTGCGCTTCCAGCCCCATCAATCTGTCGGTTGGGACTGCCAAAACCAGAGAGCAACCTGCGAACAACGACCACGGCTAGGATCACAAAAATGGATTCCCGATCCATTCACACTCGTCAAAAACAGGATTCTGGTGAAAACTTAGTCAGTGTGCACGCATGCAGGTGAACTGACGGAGGACCAAGGAAGCATGGCGAGCGGCGGTAGCCGTAGAACTGATCGTATGCTTCCGGGACAGTTTATTCGTACACGCCACTGACAAATATATATATATATATATATATATATATATAACATGTCCAGCTCAAGTGGGTAAGTGGCCGGTGACAAAAAGCGGCAGTATCCAAGACATGATAGGATTTAGCGCGGTCAGCGTTCTCCGCGCAAAAAGTCAATAATCCGTTGGCACCGACGTGGCATTACAAGTGCGCAGCCCGGCGAAATACAGAAATAGTTGTTCGCCTCCGCTTGAGAAACTGGGATCACCAGAGGTGCAACAACCGAGTTTTTGTGGACCGATTTTGACGTAATTTCGGAATACTCAACCTCTAATGAGATACGATCCAAAGGAATGGGGGCTGCAGTACCGATAACCGACTGCACCGATTTTCCTCTCTGGAGGTCAACTCCCCTGGCCAAACGCCCGGGGTCGGTCATCAGAGTCGATCCTCAGTCCGGTCTGGGAAACTCAGTAGTACGGCGCCTACAATGAAACCAATGACCATGGTGGGCAATCGGTGAAGCGGTGTGGAAGAATCCGCCGGCGGTGTAGCTCCCATTACTCTCCTTACCCATCCCTGTGATCCCGACTGGACTGAAAATACAATATTCCCCCGACGTAAATTGTAGAAACCATATATATGTGCACGCATGTGCACCCGCGTACACACTGGTCACACCAGACTGGTACCCAATAAACGGCAGCTCAAAAAATCTCGAATTAACCCAGCGATCCGCACGCGACCGATCGGCAATATTACGAACGTTAAACACTGATTGTCCCGCCTTGGTGACGGGTAACTGCAACTACTTGTTTATTGTATTAACCTCAGTTCGCAGCCACGCGATAACGCTAACCGCTTTCTGTCCCTGTGAACTCACGACTTGAGGCAGTGTGAAACCATGAGCGATTTCAGTACAGCTCACCAAAAGCGTGCTACGCGAACGACTACCTGCTAGCACAGTTCCCTCATCTTTAGGTGCCTATTAAATCCATGGAAAGACGATTAATCTGAAGACCGTTGGTGGTCTAGTACATTAGGCGCGTCGCCCAAAAGGGGTCCGACTAAAATCCCAGTTGCCTTGCGAGGCTCGTTACCAAATCCGACCTGCTGAGACTGTACATGGCCCTATCCTACTCCGAGTTCGCGGGTCATGACCCCCAGTTCAGCTTTGAACTGAATCCTAGCGGTTACGGGTATGCCTTTCTATTGCATTCACGCGAACCCAGGGGTGATAAGTTCCAAGTTTCCAGTTCGTTGCTTCACCGATGACCAGATTGTTCGAAGTAGTGCTTATGGAATTAGGTAATGTTGCTGGCTGTTAGTAAAATGATCAACTACTCTCTAATCAGTGACTAGTCGTATTCCTAACTGATGTTTAATCGTGTAGAGACTGAGCCAAGCCTACCATCAACCCCCCAAAAATAGCGCCAGATGGCGGTCAATGGAAAACCGATGCCACTCACGAACGGAACACAGTAGAGCCACTAGGGATAACACAAACAAGGTTGAGAAAAACGCTTTCACCACACGCCAACTGATTTACAAAGAATCACACGGCAAAAACTTTCATGCTTCACGCAAGAATACCGCGGGACGCCTTATAGCGACCAGAGCCTAATACACTCGGGAGAACGGGAACAGTGATCCTGGAAATTGCAGTGTCACAGAATTACTTAAATTTATAATTCATTAGATGCTCATGTGCTGGACGATAGCAAACCTTTTGTTTTCAAACACTGAATCACCGACGATCAAATTCCGAACCGTTAATTTCAGTGCCGCATCGGATGCTGGCAGGAACAGTCATTCGTTACATGCGCGACAGTCATAAAAGATCACGTCGCCACTGTTCGAAAAAGGCAGCAAATATCCGACCCGAGAACAACAGAGAACGACCATCTGCAGTGATTGCTTTGAGACCAAAGTCAAAAGATAGCCACGTCCAGATCTAATGGTTTCCGACGAACTAAGTTGCGCAGTAAAAACAGACCGAATAAAAACGGCACAGCAAACGACCCGATGACCGGCCGGCCTGCAGTGTTAGTTGAAAGTGGACCAACCAAAATTATCAGGTGCTGAGGTTTATTCAGAATCCTCTTAGCTACAGCGACTATTTTCACGGTACGTTCGAAATCCATTGTTTTCCACAACGAATCCCACGGCGTCACGTGAGGATTTACACTGTTTACGGACGCAAGAAGTGCCTCAGGATAAGGAAAATTGTAAGAATCTGTAAGACCGGTAAACTGCCTTCCACAAAACGGGCTACCGCTGCGTGATCTCATCTCGTGGTTACCGATGAATGGTGCTATCACCCACAACGAAACCCACCTTCCTGAACGAATGCAAGAAATATGCAAACCGACAGATTCCGGCCAGGGTAATTATTAGACAACATATATTACATGGGCCTGCCACGTCCATATCCACCGCGGAAGTGCACTTCGCCTTCGCCGAGCGTGGCTCCTTCTTTCTCCGGCGCACCGAAAGGTGCACCCGAAGGTGCCACCGGGCCACGTCTAAATGCAACGCGGCCGTCCGTGGGACCACGCTGAGCAGCATGCTCCATTCCCATGGCCGCGAGTCGCGGGTCTCGAGCTGGAGGCTTCATTGTAGCCGGGATAATATCGGAGGGAAGATGGAGAACCTAGGAAGTTATCGATCAAATGAAATCAGGCAAACCTCTCTTAGGTACGTAATCCCGTCATTGTTCAGGAACCAGTAATAAGTTCGCCACGCGTATTGTTCCCGAACGCATCCCTTGGACTTCAACGATCGCATAGTCTTGATGACATACAAATTCCGCACATTGATCGACGGGTGGTTGTAACACGGCCTGATGTCATTTCTCGCAGACAGAACACCATCCTGAATGATCTTTTCATATATTGAATTCCGAACGTCGATAGGTAACAGCATCTTGATCCGAACACGGGCCACAACGGGGTAAGCGCGGAATATTTAAAAGCGCCGCCCAGACTGGCAAAGTGGAATGCACAAACAAAGACACTTCAGTTCGTTTCAATTCTGCTCAGCTGAGTTCAATTGGAACGGATAGTGACGAAACTTCCACGTTAAAATTCGCTCCTGTGAAGCTAAAAAAGAATTATTATAAAAATTTATTGAATGTTATTGTGCATTGTTCGGAAATTAAAAAAATGGTAATCTGGTGAACTTGATTATTGTTTAAACGGACGATTTTAGGCATGAATACATGCGAAACCGGAAACCACGCAAGTTGCGCTCTTATGGCTGCCCCGGCAGTTCGTGCGGAAGCGACTGCTGCCTATATAGATGATTCAGAAGAGTTTAGCCGCTACGTTCGCTGCTTTTACGCTAGTTTTTTCGATTTCGAATGTGATTTTAGGGTTTTTCAGCATGAGATGCTGACGTCGTTTTATAAATATTACAGTCTCAGCTCCGGAAATCGGCTCCAAGAGCATCCGCGACATTTTCCCCCTTCTTTTCCTTACTATCGGATCAAGTACTGCTGTGTACACAAACTTCCCAGAAATCAAAGTGGTCGTCGGTAAGTCTGTTATCTTTTCAAGTAATATTTATTTGCAGATTTCCAAACATAAACTGCCCGGCTTTCGCCATGTTGCGTGCAGTTATCCGGAAACTTCAAGTGGAAGGTAGATGTCTGCAACGCAATCATTCTTTCCATCGGTCTCATGACCGTTATTACGCGCGCAATCGTAAGCCAACCACAGAGCGGGAGGCGCACGTATTCAGCGTAACGGAATGCTGGAGAGGTTTGTCAATATGCGCGGGATAAGTTCCACCGTTTAGTTACTATTCGGGATATTAATAGTCTTGGGCGCAATTTCCGGTTAATGGATGACCGGAACGACGTCGTTCGCGTAAAAGCCTTACCGCGTGGATAAGGCAATTTTAGGTTACTCAAAAGAGAGGATGCATTTAGGTTTGCGTTTTTCTTGCTGGATTGTGTTCGGCATTTAACCGAGCGTTACTGCGAAGTGATGTTAGCAGACGCGACCCGCCAGCTTAACTGCGGTGGGTACGTTCTCTGGCATGCGATGATAGCAGACGATAGTGGGTTAGGCCGGTCAGTGTTTTATGCTCTGCTCCCTAACGAAAGCGGAGCAAGCTACCGCAGAGCGATAGTCGCCCTGAGGGATATTTTGCCAGCGACGGGTAAGGTTAGGACGATAATCGTCGACCGCAGCTTGGCGCAGTTGGACGCGTTTCAAGCTGCATACCCGGAAGCCGGTGCATTATTTTGTCGGTTTCATGTCCTATTGGACATGCGTCGCCGCTGCAGTAGCCTTCCAGTAAGTGCCGAAGAGGACGGGAAGCGCATTCATCAGTGGATGCGCATTTTAGTGTTTGCATCTACGAAGGTCGACTTCAATAATTTTAAGGCTGCGATGGGATTTCGTTGTCCGTCGGCACGTACGCACCCTCAACGTGCGTGGCTGCCGTATGGGTCAATCTGGGCACAGTACAGTGTAAATTGGGCACAAAATTTTGGTATTTTTACGACAAATAGGGTTATGGCTACAGACTGCAGAAGTCGAAGAAACGCAAGCAATCGGGGCCACTACCTTCACCAATCACACAGGACCTCTGCGGCGTCTGCAGACTGGAGCAACCCGTGGTGGATTTGGACGACGCAACCGAATGGGTGCAATGCGACGTATGCCAGCGTTGGGTTCACTCGCATTGCGCCGACTACCTGGGCCAGGAGGTCCACATCTGTGTGCATTGTCTATCAGCAAACGGTAAGTAATATTAATACTAATATTCACCATTTCCATTACAGGTACACCTGAAGAGCCCAGGACCACGTAGGACGGATGAAGAGGACCCCGGAGGCCCACGGAAGACGACGGAGGTGCAAGGAGCAAGGACCGTGGGAGAGAAGGGATTGACATGAACGGCACCGCGGCCCCCTTTGTGGCCGCGACTATCTGATTACCAGCACCGATTTCCAAAATCAGTTATTTCTGTTATGGCTTCATTGTGTGCATTAGGTTGTTGGTACGTGAGTCTTCTTTCACGTGTGCAACAAAGGTTGGGGTCTCGGTGCTCATTCGCTTAGCAGTAGTGAAACTAGTCCATTATACGCATGCAAATGTTAGCAGTGTATGCTGAGGCAGACAGGCTTGCTTTGGTCTGGAGATACTAATAGGTGTTGCTGGCCCTATATACCTCACTAAAGACAGACATGACCCGAGGCTGCCAGAGGGGTCGTACGTTTTTCCGTCGAGCAGTTAATGTTAGCATAACTACCTTACTGCAATATATGCATATGTCGTACGACTAAGGGGTTAACGGATATATGCATGTATTTTCAGATTAGGAAATCATTGTATGCGTCGACATTAATTGCTATACCGAAATATGTATATCTATTCTTCCCGCAAGTGGCAACAGACGTTCATGAACATTTATTTATTGCGTAATTTGTACATGTCCATGCAACAACGTATTTCATATACATGTATAGTGAAAAAATACATAGCTGTATATATAAACATTTATGTATATACGTATCTATCTATATAAATTCATATACGTGTGCGTCTACTCTACACAATACGTATGTGGATTTATTACGTTCCGCCATCTAAATGTCCAAATTATATACTTATAAGTGCACATCTATTCATTTACACATATTTATGTTTCTATGTGCACATAGACAAATATATATATATATGTATTTATACAAATGCACATTTTTACCACTTTCAATCGATTTGCGTAATAGCTAAACGCATAAACTCCTCAAACTAAATGCATGTGACGATTATGGAGCAAAAATGTATATTAATATGGCATCACCCTGGTGCGCGCGTGTTTACGTGTATATGTATATATATGCGTATATATATATATATAAATTATACAAAAGTAGACATCTTCGCAATCCTGGGGCAAACAGATATTTATGTACATTTTCAGTTTCCCAGCCATCAACGAGAATACGCAATACAAAAAGTTCATTTTCACTATCACAGCCAATACTTTTTACGGGTTTGGCATGCTGAATAGACGTTTTTATTTTTCTGTGCAAATTAACGTCAACGTCATCATCCTAGCTTTGCTTCTTCAAATTCATCAGTTTTTTACCACGTTGCGAACTAATAACAACTGGCATTTAACACCAACCGTTACCAGTTATTGCGGGGTGGACAGTTTGTAATTGTCAGTTATCGCGGGTGGATGAGTTGCGCCCAACGATTTAAATGACCGCAAAAACATGGCCGTTTCGCGTGGTGGGTGTTGCGTCAATACTCGGGGTAAGGGCGGAACAATAAAAGTGCCGCCCTAAATGGTAAAGCAGCATGCACAAACAAAGACACTTCAGTTCGTTTCAATTCTGCTCAGTCGATTTCAGTAGGAACGGAGGGTAGGCGACTGAAAGTGCCGAACGAGTGTTTAGGGTTCTTACAGTGACATGCAAAGAAATTGGTATCCACCTCTGAGAGTTTATTTCTCATTATTCCTAGAGTTCCGAAGACGCAGCTCCCGCACCAAGGGGGTGGCAGAAAAACGAAAATCATTGAATTGCGAAGGCGAAAGGAAAATCAGTCGTTGGGTTTTTCAAAAGTTTTGGGACGTCTAAAGTAAAGCCTCCGTCCAATGGAAACAGATTTACCAACTTAACCCATCCCAGTCATCATATAATTCTAGCTTAAAATCTTCAGGCCTTTGTTGACAGTACCTCTGGTCAACATTTCCCATCCATATACCGCAAATTTATTGAGGATGTTTGCTGCTGCCCTCACAAGTCATTATAGGGCTTGTTAAAAATCCCCCCAAACGGTCCGCTGTGAACCGCTTTTGAAAAAGACGTCATGTCACGAGGTTTCTTGGTAAGTTCACTGAAAAAGTGATAAGCAAAACACTTCCCTTTTTGTGTTCTTCTCCGAAGACTGAAGTGTAAAGCATATTACTTATGTTATATTTAGAGCCTCGCAGTTGATGATTTTAGGAAATGTGGATAAATAATTGCCCAAACATGCCATAGTAATGACTTCCGTTCACGAAAATTCTCAAGGTTCATAGAATTTACGAAGGAACGGTCTTTGAAGCCTCCAATGTTCTGGCGAGTTTAACCAAGCGGTTTTACCGAGTTCTAATTATGAAGGTCAATCGGTCACTGCCTGCTGCAAGTGAGTTGCGCTGCTATGGTCATGATTTCGTTGTTTTTATTGAACGGATAGATGGGTTTTGTCATCGATTGCGTGAACAAGTGCTACTTATGCTAGAGGGTATCATATGGACTGTTCTCATTGGAGCTAAAGCATTGTTTCCAAAAAACTCAAGATTCGTGACGTTTGTGCTTAAAAACTATTTCACTATTGGATGCTTAATTTTCCTGTCGAAATTGTTAAACTTCCTTCTTATCTGATATAAATTACTGTGGATCACCTGGGTGGTATCCTTTGAGAATGACATTAGCCACTGTGCGGAGCCCACTTAGATGAGGGAACAATATTCATTAATCTCAATTACATAATTATTTTTAGATTCATATATCAGGTGGCTTCTTGGGCATTACTGCCTAACCTATTTTCCTCTCTCATTTCATTTCGGAGTTTCTGTTTCTTCTCTTGTGTTCATGTAAAGGATAGACGATGTCAATTTCCACGTTAGGTCCCGCTGTATAGGAATTTCTTTATAAATATTACGGCAAGAAATGAGTCCAAGAATTGCTCCAGGTCGTGTTTATGTATATGGACACTCGAGAACATCGATGTAGAGACGGAGACAGGAGGCTTCAGGTAGAACAAATACAGCTCTTCCATTTCGAACAATGGGCCAGAGATCTATGCGGTGGTCTCGAAAGCTTTTGGCTGTTTACAATAAATAGGCTATATCACAACGTCCCCTGACTCAGAAGTAAGCTGTGGGGATTTAAGGGGAGCAAATGTGGTATGTGCAAACGAGGAGCCAGATATCTCGTGGAGGTTGTACGGGTAAAGCAGCTTTGTGTCACCAATTTATTGTATTTACAAGGAAATACAAGAAAAAATTGAGTATGTTTCCGTATCAACTAGCAACGCAGTTACTTTTTGGTTAAATAGTCCAGCATCGGACACCCGTAAATTAGATTTTTCATATAGTGACAATGTAATTTTAGCTCCCAATAGAATACCGTGGTCCGAACACAAAACAATAACATGGGCGGTAAAGATCAGTTATACCCGGGGAGTAAACTTTTGCTGTTAACAAACTCGGTTCGTGTGATATTTGTAATTCTTATCATGCGTCGAACGGCATTGGGAATGCATTTATCAGTGGAAGTAACCAGAATCCGTATTACGGCCGTTTAGTAATTTTCACTTAAAAATCTAAATTTTAAGGCCAAATTTCTCGCGAAAGTACAGGCATCAACATTCGAAAGTGCATCTTAGTTACTGTCTATTTCTCTTGGACCTGGAATTGACGTCTTCGTGGCAAAGGGTCCCAGGGCAAATTCCCCCCACAACTTTAAATGTAATGGAAGCTTCAGTCAGAATTCCTGAATGCTTTGATTTTCGGACCAGAACTAATCTCAGGCAGTCAATGTCCGTCAACATTACTTCCGTCCTTGAAATTCAGTCATAAGTAAAACTGTCCACTGCACCTTCGCCAAATAGTTCTCATCTCTTTGGAAAAATGGGGACAAAGCCAGAACACTGTTCTAAATAAGGGCCAACGGAAGTCTTGTGCTAAGTTAGGAAACTTTCCGCATTTTCGCAGGATATCTCTGCTCTGGCTTCCCTTGATGCGGCAACACACCGATCAGCCAATTGGAAATCCGAAATAACAGATTTCAACGTCTTCACTCTACTTACTACATCTTTGGTGAAAAGACCTTCTTCGTGTGTTACGGTAAAACCTTCTATGTTCCTTCAATGCAGATGACTTTTTCTTGCTTTAAGTGGTAGATTCCATATGTCTTCCCAGTTAAAGGCCGAAACATAACTGCATAGAGCGTCCAATCCAAAGGGTCAAGTACTCTACAAGCCATCTGCAAAGAAAACTCCAAGTCCCAGTGTCTTATCTAAATCATTCATGAGCTCCCAGCCACTCATTCTTTGACCACCAATGTGTTCGACCTAGCCCAACCCCGACTAGAAAATAAAGAGTCCTGCTGTTTACAAAATTCACCTACCCACTTCAGCAACCTACCAGCTAAGACAAAGGCGTGCAACTTCCGAAGCAGAAAGCTGTGAAATGCCGATTCACGGGCCTCACTGAAATTTATATGGCATGCTCCTACAGGTTTGTCCATATCTGATCTGCGAGTTACCCCGTGTGTGGAATAAAATTGGTTTGCAAGACTCGGGTAAGGTTTACTTCATTAATCGACGTTCAGCGGAGAGAACCATAAAATGTTGCGTCCATTGCAAACACATATGGTCGTTAATAACACATTATAGAGGGAGCTTGTCTGGCTCACTGGTCTGTAGTTCCTCACCTAATAATTTTAACCGCCCTTGTGCATGGCGACAGCTGCTGTTTTTTACCAGTTTCTTGGCAAACGTCTCCGCTAGTGAGTAGCCTTGTGTAGCTTAAAAATCAGCCGTGCCAAGATGTCACCCGAAAGCTTCACAGTAATCGCGTGGACCTTGGCTGAGCAAGCTGGTTTGCCGATGTTTATGTGTCATGAATGCAGAGGAAAACAAACTACTGTTGTGCGCAGGTTACCTCTGTGTATTAGTGGGCGTGGAAGATTTAATTCCTAATCAGAGTCCGCATCCGCCTTGTGTAGCGTGCCAAAATTAGTCCATCCGTACTCTTCCTGTGCTGACATCGTCCGCTAAAATCAGATATGTTATCCTTTACTGCTGGACTGAACCCTGACTAAATGGCCCTTTTGTTTGGGTGTAGCCATGGCATGCCTTAAGCTGCTTCATAGCACACTTGGTTAGCTTTGCCTCCTGAATGTACCTGGCATTTTGCATTATCTTTTTAGCCCGCTGTCACATTTGGCATAACTAATTCGTGTCTAAATACTCTCGTGCGTTTATTGCAGGAATTAACTTCGGTGCCGACTATTTAAGGCCCTGTATATTAACATCTTTATTCATGCCCACCCCCGCCCTTTACACATCGCGGATTCAACGGCGCAAATTGGTCTTCCAATGCAGGCAGGAACTCCTTCATTACGGCCATAATTCTTCCACACTGGTTTCTTCAGTGTCCCTTTGCCCTGACGCGCTCTCACGGAGCCTTACAATATCCGTTTTCCTTAAGTTTATTTCCAGCTTAGGCATGGCCTCAAAAAGCCACAGACAGAGTGCATTTGAATATCACCTGGTCGCTGTTGCCAAAGGGGAATGGAGTTTCGGCCGCTTTATATCCCCGTCATATTTTCTAATCAGAGGCCATTTTCAGTGGTGCACCTTATATCCGGCGCCCAGTGTTCTCCCTATTATGTTGGCGCATTTCACCAGCCGTCATCTTGGACCCCATCTTCTCTACCTTTACTAGGCCACTTAAATTCTGTAGGTGTTGCAACCAGTCTTGGACACAATACTTCGATTGTAGTTCTGCAGTGGTTGCGTGGGGGCCCGAACACTTCGGATACCCAGCAGGATATCGTTGACCCAAGCGTTACATGCTCCCCTCTGGTCTTATTCTCCGCCCTTACGCTCTCTTTTGGAGAGTTTGTTACAGTCATACTCAAAGAATTCGCATGAGGAACCTCCATAGTATCGTCCGTTTCATCCCCCGTGCACTCCTCCAGAGGTCAGCCCCAGACACTTGGCCAGGTTCACTGAAATGTTTCGCATGTGTGACCAGACTTTGGCTGCTCGACGTCCTCCTGTAGGCGCGTAGTTAATGCTTTAGTAAGATCAGCAAAAGGGCAGCATGGGGTGCCCGTGATCTTTGCTAACTGATGAAAATAAAGAAAAGCGTTGATCCCAGTAACGAGCCAAGGAAGACACCAACTGGCGCAGCGGGGTGCATCGTGTGTCCTCCAGCTCTGAGGCAAACTGTCGCTTGGCTAAGAAGGCTCTTTTACAAAGCACTGGCCTTCCGGGTTGCTCAAGTACTTCCATGCTGAGATCCCAATAATTGCGTTTAAGTGAATCTGAGCCCTTTCTAAATTTTTTGTCGTCTCCTAGTTGGCCACTCAGTGGAGAACATCTTTGGTGTTCAGTCCCAGCACTTTTCTCAGAATTTTGAGCGTTTGCTGCAGGAGAGGCCGCAAATCCTTCAATCGTTTTGTAATCTCTTCTTCGGCTAACCCTCGACCCTTGGCGTGGTTAATCGTCAAACCCATCTAAATAGATTATAACCCTCTTAAGAGACTTCGATCGGGCTAAAAAAATTGTTCCACCTTCGGTTTAACCACTGTCTGGTTCGATGGCACGAACGCCTCCGGATTCTCACATGTAATTTCAAACCAAAGCGTGGTGACTACTCCGCTCCCCATTCGCTATCTTTCACTGCTCAGCCCCTTTAAAGTCGGCTGTCATCGCCACTCTAGAGCTCAGTGTGACCTAGGTGGCGCTCAGCAAGAAAGTCGCTTGATCGCTTGCAACTGACAGCCTCACATGGAGCTGTTGAGCGAGTGATATTTATTTCCATTTACAAGCATTTTCTGCTTTGTATCTTAATCTATCACTTTTTAGGTCCTCTGCCGTCTTTTCTGTCCCTATCACCCGCTGCCTTTAAATAACTTGCCATAATGAAGCACGACAAATAAAACGGTGCATATAATTGGCAGATGTAGAGGCAAAGACCATTTATGGACCCCCATCCTCACCTTTCGCCATGCAAATTTTTCACTGCCCACTCTGAAGCTGAATGTCCAATTTCCTGAAAAATCCCGCTGAAATCGATGAGGTTCACAGGATATACCGGTAGTCCCCCATATCCAATTCGTAGTAGATACTACTCGTTAAGAATGCCCCTGACTCGACTATCGATCAGGGCGAAATTCTTCACAGTTGCCTACTCTTAATTATGGAACAAACTCCCTAGTTCCCTGCAACTGTGCCCAAATTTGGCCCAGTTCAAAACCAATTTGGCAAAGTTATTGGATGTCCAGTTCTTAGTAAACCTGACACGAGCCAACATTGAACTAGACGAGGCTTGCGAAAATGGGATAGAATTTTAGTCGTGACCGAATCTTTGCTGAGATCACCATCAGGGATTCGGCTTCACCCCTGACTTCCTCACTTTATCACTCGTCCCCACTGATGTACTTTTTGACCTCCCTTGTAGTGATGTACCCTCTTCACCAATGGCTTGAGCAACTAACTCTCAAAATTCTCGTAATGTGGGCAGACGAAAATGTCAACGTACTTATTGTTGGATCCATGCTCTCATCACATCCTGTGATTTTAGCTCTAGCCTGTGTACTTCTCGCTCTTCCTGCCATCTTATCCTCTTTAATGGCTTGGCAGGGCTGAATAGGTCGTTCATGGTAGCCCCTCACATTCAAATACGCCTAAAACTGATACCATAGCTCACTCCAGGTACCACATTTTACGAAATAGATGCACTATGTCGCAGGTATTTTGTCGCGATCCAATGATCACCACAACCCCAAGCCGGCACCCAAGCCAGACTACTTTTCTCTTGCGTTACAGATCTCGCATTTGCAACAGATGCGCTGCTAACGCTTCTGTCCTCGTACTGGCGATTCCGAATCTGCTACCCTATCATTCCTGTTAGCTAAAACTGGCGCTCCAGTTCTGGCCCGGTCAACGGTAACCACGCGGATTATCGCACTGGATATCCCAACTCGCATTTTTGCGATCGAGCAAAAGCGCGATTGCTACTGTCTCCGGAACGGCTTGTGCACCTTATACTCCCCATCCGTACTGCTGAATAAGATCAAAAGATGCGACAACTTAAATGACAGCATAGAGGACATTCTTGGCGATTGTATTTAAGGAGTTTCATACGCATAATTTCTCTTATCTGACGGGCCTCTCGGTACAGCTTTCCGCCATCCGTATGTGGATGTTATCACTATCCTTGGAGTTCCGCATCCAAAGCTTCGCAAATTTCCTCCAGATACTTTGAGACAATCTTTTTCGGCTCTCAGCATTTTTGGCCATTTGTTGTCAGCTACGTGTCTCATCCAATTTGCCTGACGTTCCGCCCGGTTTTCACCACTTCTATCTAAATACCGCATTACCACTGCTTGTCGTCTCTTCAGCTTAACGTTTCCGTCCATTACGTAACACTTGCGATGGTTGGTATCTCTAGCCATTTGTCAATATCCACCGTTGGGCTCCGCCCATGTTGTGCGCCAGCAATGAGCATATTTAGTGCACTTAAATATGAAGTGGCTCGTAGTCCGCTGCTTGCAAACAGTCCCAGGAAACTTTCTCTGTCTGAAAAATTGAGTTTTCTACTTTTTTTGCTTTTCACTGACATGCTTGTACTTCCCCTATTGCTTTGCAGGATCTCACTTCACCTTCCAGTGAGCTTCTGCAATAACTCAATATTGTTTCCACCATCTTATCCCATTCGACTTCTATCATCTACATTTCCTGTGCATCATCCTTGTAAAAATTTGATCTTGCCTTGCGCATGCCTATCGCAAATCGAGAAATATGCAGTATTATTATTTCATCCTTAACTTGATAGCTGAGGGCTGATGTAGTCGGATGTCTTGCATAGTTCCGGGTAGCTTGCCTCTGTCGTCTTCACCTCAACTATCTTGGTGGGTACTACATCCAAAAAGCCACGTTCATCTAGCAGAAAAGTCCGGCCCTCGGGAAAACTGTACTGGTTTTTGTGTGTCAATCCATGCCCCGTCAAGCGCTTCTAAAGGTCTTCACCCGCTTCCGCCCACATTTAACAGGTATGCAAGTCACGGTGGCACGCCAATATTTTAGGCACGGCGTGAATGGATACTGCTGTCGTTTGGTTCCATTCCCCTGTTAATTTCTTCTTGTTGTTTGTGGCCCGAAGGAAGCTTCTGATGCTCTCAATAAAGGTATTTGCCACTCGGCACGGCCTGGTTGTTGGATTCAACTTGTTCATTATCCTGCGCGTCTTCGTTGTTGTCAGTAATTGATGGATGCCGGGAGCAGCAGATCTGGCTTTCTTTGTTCGCATACTATGATCAATCCTACCCACATCATAAAAGTACAAACAGAAACCTTCCAACTTGCCTATACCCGTTCAATTCAATTTGAAGTGCAGAAGTGTCTTTCAAGTTAAAGGCACAGCCCAGTGGTTCCCGGCTCTGTATGGTCCTTCTTTCTGTTCTTCGCAAGAGAAGTGTTTGAGAAAGTTATTTCACAATTCGAGGGGTTTGTTGAAATAAACACAGATAAAATGTTTCGTCCCATTCATTAGGTGAGACTAATCTTAGGAATGAAGCAACTGACGTTCGGGTGAATGCGCAGTAATAAACCCATAAAAAGCCTGTTTTAATTTGAATGTGCAAATATGAACACTGCCCAACCAAAATACCTGTGCCAAGTTATAAGCATCTGCAAATAGACTTTCGTGGTTTGACGTCACGAAGTTGTAGGATAGCGTGCCGCAACAATTCTTGGGCTCCGTAAATTAAAAAGCACAGCTTTGTCCTTTCTCCAAGGAACAGGGTTAGATGCTCAGCTATTTTGCAATTTGTGACATCCGTATGGCCTTATTTTTGGCAAAAACGACCATTATTCCGATTCTAATTTGGCACATCCTTTGCGTAATGGTTATTTATTGAGGTTCTCAAAAACGTTGGGGCCTTTGCTTCTGCCTGTTTCTTCGGTTCGCGTACGAGAACAATTGGCGCATATTCTGGTTCGCAAATAATCAGGACATCCTTTATTCTCCTTGACCGGTTGTCTGAAGCCTGCGTGTGTTTGCAGCAATGAGGAATTCGTCTTGCATTAACTGCGGAACCGTGTTCCGGAGTTCTGAATTATCGTCAATTTAAAGTAGCTCTTATTTACAAATCACCTAGACAAGTCTTTATTTTTAGTTCAAACGCAAGGTCTTACCTGGGTTAACGATCGTTCGCCGAGTCTAACGAGGGTGGTCTACCGGCAAGCGTAAATTTACACCTCAGCTTTCGGTAGGCCAACTGGTTTCTACCCGCATTTGGGGCGTAAAAGCAAAACAAAGATGATGCACCTCATGTAAGTCAAACGGAGCGAGAAGCATCAAAAATAAGGTAAGAAAAATACATGAGGAATGTAATCGTCCGAAAATCTCTTCGTGAACGTGAACTAGGAGGGGCAAAGCGAAAAGAAGTTTTTGTATTGCCATCATCAATAAAACTGAACTTCACGAGTTGTTTGGCAACAACCTGGGTTACTGTCAATCATGGTAAGGTTCACGGAGTATTTGGAAAAAGTACGTTTTTGCAAAAACTGGAATAGATCACTGTCCAAAATGGTCCCAATGGCCTTATAAGGCCAGAAAACATGGAAGTTTCCTATGGAATGTGAAAGTTGAAGGGATGATGCACTACCCAGGCCTGTAATCTGGTTTTCCACCCGTTTTGCGAAGATGTGGCCAAAAGCCGTGTGCATCAGTGGTAGAAGAGAAAACAAAAGCCGCTGGAGTAGGCAGAAAACAGAAATTCGTGAGGCGGATCTCTTCAAGCATCTTGAAGTTGTCTGACGCAAATGCCCAGGAACAAAAGAATTTAAATTATCTGGAACAAAGTAGTTGCGAGGTGACAACTAGCCGTGCTAACGCTCGTAGGCTGAGGCAAGCAGTCTTGCATTGGGTGCGCAAGTAACAAAAAGAATTGCCGCTTAGGCATAGTTCAGCAAGGCAACTGAGCTTGACGGCTGGTAGTTGTTGGCTATCCGGGTTCTTCCCTTATCATCTGTGCTTATTTAAATTTTTTCGGCCATAGCTTGAATTCTAGTTTCCATCCAAAATATCTAACGCCCTTTAATGACTCAGTTCCATTCTATTTTCTTTGATTTATTTTGGGCTGTTATAATTTGAAAATAACAACAACAATTTGTACATTTCTTGGCAGACATTGAGAGGTAATTAAAAATAATCGGGCGGTGCAAATTTTATTTGGGTTATCCAAAATGTTGCGGGCTTGCAAAATAAACTTTAAGTTGGGCTGCCATAGAGATCGAGATACATTCTGACATCAACGTAACTAAGATGAAACTTTTGGGTAACGTGTTAGCTAGGAGGACGAGTACTGAGTACATTCAAGGAGCACTATTCGTAAGGGACAAGTGGAACGTTGCCGGCAGTGGTAGATCAGGTCTGAGGATTTCCAGACGGAATCGAGCTTTCAGAGCACTTGTGCGTCAAAGGTCTGCTATGCTTATGTTTCAGTAAGAAGCCGTAGGTGAGGGATGGCCAGGAAAGTACAAGCGTTTCAGGGTATCAAAAACAATGGAAATCTAAACAAAAGCATGGGTTCAACTATTTCTCTAAAAATTTGGCTGACGAGAGGCCCTGAGATGGGGTTCGTGTATGACGTCAAGCGTAAATTTGTGGTTGATCCTTAGGACACTGACTCCATTGCTTACGATGATTGTTGGGATTCGCCATTGGTGAGATTTTTATCGATGGAAAGTGAAAGCAGAACTTCATCCATATACCAGCAAAATGGTCAACTTGACGGCAGTTAGCGTACTGTTGAAAAAAGAGCACGATCCTCAAAGTTGTGAGACAAAAGAGAAATTTTCTTCATGGTTTTGTACCAACTTTGAGTTGTAGATTGTCATAAAAAAACGACGATGAATCGGTTTGCCATTATCACTCGAAGTATATAATTAATGCGGTAAACAGAAATGCACTGCCGCTGTGTGAATGCCGTAGGCCTGAAGGAGAAGTGGGTCAACGCGGACAGTTGGGAAATCACCGTAAGATTTTCGGTCGGTTCTGAAGAAAGACACTCAATTAACGTCGATACAAATAACTCCTTGTGCAAAAATTGAAATATAATTTTGAGCCGAAAAACCCAAACCACCAGGAACAGTCCAAGAAGATGTTGTCAGGTACTCAGTGTGTTTTGGAAATCAAGTGGGATAAGTCAGGAGGAAATAAACCACACCTGCATCTAGTAACTAAAATTGCATCCTCGTATGAGTTTATTAGTTCGCAGACTGGTTATCATGGAAGCAGGGCTTTTGAGATTTCGAATGGTGAAACTAATGAAGGGAAATGTGAAGGTAAAAGAAGAAAAACGAAGAGGGATTTAGCATTGCAGAGGAACATTCTGAAAATTCTCTGTTTATCCACTAATCCCTCATGTTGACCAGAAGTCATTGACTTCTGAGCATTCATATGCGCCATTAAATTAGTTCATTTATCACCAATTCTGAAAGGCACCGCTTTGTTTGTAGCTTGGGCCCTGACACGACCGTCTATGCACTTGCGATAGACTTTACTCTTTGGCTATTTTGTGTTCTTGCAGTCGCTGCATATTTGCAGTGTGCGTCGTTTGTACCGATTGGCGATTGTTGCGTTTAGCACCGTAGAAACTTGCAAACCAGCCTTGTTTTGGTTCGGCCCGGCGTTACTTGGATGACTGGTACTGGAACCTTACAGCACTGAAATTGTTAAATCTGGGTGATAGAAAGTTCATAGTTCCAAGAAAAGCATCAAATTCACTGGCAGTTAAACGGAAAATATCTTGGAAAGCCACGAATTCTGGTTATAATTAAATATCACACGCAATATGCTTCGGTTTAGTCTATGTCAGGCATCTTGCTAGCTTTAAATGACTGGATCTCGCGGACACTAAAGTATGTAAATCAGGGAGAGCGAAAATGGAGCGGGGATCAGGATTGACTGGACTCAAGGTCAGTTCGAGAGTTAGTCCGAAAACCAGAGCCGGTTGCCAAGGCAATCATTGCCCCTGGTGAAATCAAAACCTGGCGTCGTCCTGCTCGTCAACGCTGAGGGAGCAAAGCCAGTCGGCCTCTCACTGTTCTATTCAACTGTCTTTAAACGGAGGTCGGAAAATCACTGTCAACCTATAAGGCGGTATGGAATTTCATCGAGTCTATTGTAACTAACCCGGTACAGCGTTCGCTCTACCTGATGCATCATTGCCGCCACTATTTCAAGAATGCAATAGAAGGGCATGCAACGTCAGATCCTAAAACAGGTTATGTAACAACAAGATATTGCAAGATATTGCAAAATTTGTTTATTCAGTAGGTTAGAATATCCGCTAGCCTGGTTGGCGGTTTTCCTCCGAAGTAAACGGAACTAGAGGTAACCTCCGCCTGCCGCAAAATTTGGTGGCAGAGGCGCAAAATTGCAGAGAAACACGAAACTGCAGCATTAATTAGATCATGGCTTTCGGTGCACCCTGAAATCTCTTGTTTGCTGTCTACTGATGGACCCACGAGATCAGGCAGGGGACGCCTAAAGTCGGCATCATAAGGGAGAAGAGACTTTTGGAGATTTTAAGGTGTCAATTATTTTCAAGAGCACAATGTCAACAGTCTTTTCAATCGATTCCAGAGGCAGAAGCAGGTTGGCTGCAGTTAAATGAATTCTACTGGCGGATCATCTGTCCAGGTTACATGACAGACAAGCGTGGGTGTATATTTCACATCAAAGAAAGATGAATGACGGGTAAATTACAGGATGTGGGGCAAAGCACGTGAGAAAGTTGAAAGCCAACCCCAGGTGAAGTCAAGAAGAGCTGTGGCACAGCAGTAGGGACTGGCATTTGCTCTGTCCTCTGCAGCGGATCACATCCAGCAACCCTGTCCTAGAGACTAACTAAATGCGTCCCGGACGGATGCAAAGGCATCCATTCACTCCGCTACTGTAAGCTAAAAGGCGGCTGGAAACGGCGGCCACGAGGGCACAAACAAGTTTCTTTACAATATCGTGACGACTGGGGGCTGTTCAGAAGGACGTAGCAATGTCCAGAGAATCTACTCAGATGTTAGACTGCCCAAATAGGCAGTTCGGATAAAACCCCGGCTTTGGAAGTTCTAATTAGGCGGTTTCACATTCCAAGCAGACGGCGGCGTTCGCGGACCATGCCCGAGAAGGTGAACCAATGACTTTAGTGGGTCGAGGAAGGCGGATAAGTGGATACCCTTTAGGTGTTCATGGTCAATAAACAGTTAGTCGGACCGCCAGACTCGAGCCGGACTGTTGTCTTGCGTTGAGATCAACATCTTCCAGGTGCTAGGCACCTGGTGGACACACTCATTTGTTGCGACGGCCTGGAAGCAAAGTTGATTTGCAGCCAGCATTTGGGCACCCAAAAAGAACCATCTGCTGTCAGGACGATTTATGGATGGGTACTCCTCGGACCATTAAGGGAGAGAAGAAAGGACTCAAATTCTATATAAATGGTCCCATCGACGGAGGGCGAAATGGATTATTTGAAACGGCCGTAAGGCTTTGAATTGCAGAATATGTTCGGCGACCATGGGCTGTTATCCCGGGAAGACCATCCAACGCCGGCTGCGATGCAAAGAAACACCCAGTAATAAAACTGGAGATTTGTAGTGCCGTTAACTGGAAACAGGGTTACTTGGACTAACAGGAAGTGAAACCTTGGTGGTGAACAGAAAGAGTTGCTGAAACGTGCACAGCCAAAAGAGGCCTGTTACCACTGTGCAAGAGAACTTGGAGCTCGCGTACACAGAAGAAGCCGCATTTCAAGTGTGACCGGTGAAACAATATGGCACCTACTGAATCCCCCGACTTTGAAACTCGAAATCCGGAAAGGTCTGAGTCGTGTTGGAACTGTGCCGTTACATGTGAAGAGGACTCGCTTCAGGACCGTATGGTGCAGGGCTCCGATCCATGCACCCCGTTAGTTTAGACATTATTCAAGGTTGTTCTAGAAAATATCATCCCATCTAATGACACAGGAAGTGCTCCTTCATTCAAGGATGCGGTACAATTTAGGAGTCACACTATTGGTATTCTAGTGTGCAGACCCGAATATCAAGTAACAGCAAGAATAGTGCTGGCTAAACTTTAGTTCCTTTTGAGCAGTTAGTTCTTCCCTCAAAGTCAGTTACGCTCCTACAAAAAGCTTCCAAAAATCAAGGATTTTCACATGGCACGATTTTTATGCTCCAGCAAAAAGGGAATTAATACAAAAGGGGGAAAGTAAACAAAGAAAATAAAATGCGGCGTTCAAAGAAATCGATCGTCTTTATTATCGAATTTGTCTCCTATCAGCCTTGAATCGGTCCTGAAAATGGAAATCCTTAAATTGCCCGCGTTTACTTGGAGGCTTACTGTTTTTCACGCTATAGATTTAGTGTGGATTTTGTGCACTGGATTCTGCACATGTATCCATGGCCCTGCCCATCTAAGTTTCTGCTCACCTATTCTATCGTTTATATGTGAGCCGTTCACACTCTCCAAATCACTTTTCTTATTTCTGGTTGGCTCTCCTTTGTTTCATACAAATCCAACCGAGAGCTCAAAAGAACCACATATGCTGGCGTAATCTGGACAGTACCAAAGGTTAACCCCCGCCGCCTGCTGAGTAAACGAGGCGGTTCGAAACAATTTTTGGGTGAATCCACTCCTGGCACACCACCACGTCCAGCGCTGTGGATGTGTTGCCCCGTTGTCCGATTCCCCCTTACATATTTTGGTTTATTTATTTATTTATTATTTTGTCAGTCACGATAACCCTACAGCCGGAATACTTTTCAGACTTTCTTGCCTTGCACTTCATTAGTTTAGACCGTCGAGATACATAATTGGCTGGATCTAAATTAACGTTGTCTATGGTGTTGGTCCCGTTTCGTTCATTGTGCCACTTTTCTTGGACTTGGAATACAGTCTACGCGCCAACGCTATTTCTTCCTCCCAAAACAAAGCGCTGCCCATGATCCTCCCAACCATCTTGAGCTGTGTGGGATTACAGGCGCTGGATTCTTATCCTCTTCATCTGGGTTCACCGATTGTACTGTCTCTTCATCATGTATTACGACTGGATGGGACAAAATCCCTGACAATTTACGCACCGTAGATTAGTCCAGCTTCTTTTTATCGCCTGGTCAAGAGAATGCGGCAAGTAACCTTTATGCGAAATCGCGTTTTACTATCAATCATCTATTAACCACAAATATTCAAAGTAATCCAGCAAAGACTGAATAAATCTGTCAGTTCCAGGTGAAACGTTTCGGGGTCAGGAAAATCTTTACTAAAACAGAAAACGTACCCGCGTCTAGTACAAGCTAACCGCTTCCAAAAATGATTTCACGTTGAATGAGATCTAAGATTCAAAAGGCTGGAAATATCGAATCCTCGATCGCCCAACTCGGTTCAGGAGACTTCCTGCATTTGCAAAACTCGTTCGCAGCCCAATTCCTCCTTCATCCTCCTCAGTACCTTAAGAATAAATTCCCTTGCAGACATGGAAGAAGTATTCAATATATATTTCTCTTCCCCTGTCATTACCGGCAGTCTGACGCATTATGAAATCCATCCCATGGTGAGGTTACCGGCATCTTGAATGATGAAATTTGCTAGATCATCCTACAGGCCGGGGCCCAGTGGTATCATACCGGTTCTATTTCGCACCTTGGATCCACATCTTTCTCTGCTCCTTCTAAGTCTGTTCCCGCTATCCATTCCTCGCAATACTTTCCCGTCATAGTGAAAGACTTCTATGACTCTTCCACAACAAAACGTTGTGCGCGACCTTTAGTATTTTCGCTTTATTAACCATACCCCAAATCTATCTAGGCTTAAGAAAAGTTGGTAACGAGCAACAGGTAGAATTCCTTAATACTCACAGACTTATCTACCCCTCCCAACATAGCTTCCTGAGGGGCTGGTCTTACCTCAGCTGTCAGTTTGACTTCTTGAACCCAGTTACCCGGAATGATGATATTCACCGGCCGATGACCATGAGCTTATTAGACATGTCAAAAGCGTCTGAACGCGTTTCCCACTTCCAACTTTTGGCTAAAATTCGAACGTATGCAATAAGAAATGAACTTGTTATGGCTGTAGTCTTGATTCTCTCGTTGCCAGTCTGGGCCTGACTCACTATCCCCCCCAGCTGTCTCCTATCTGAGTGGGAGTGAAATTTCAAAATTGTTGGCAAACATCTTCATTTGTCTAATCAGTTCCGCACCTATGTCTCTCAGAGGAAAACCTCTGTGAACATTCCGGTTCACAAAAAGACACACGCTGTGATCTTACTAATTGCCGCCCAATTTACCACACCCCTACAGTTTCCAGAATTATGGAACGTTTAATAAAGGGTATTCT
Organism: Fasciolopsis buskii; assembly: GCA_008360955.1. Classification (NCBI taxonomy): domain Eukaryota; kingdom Metazoa; phylum Platyhelminthes; class Trematoda; order Plagiorchiida; family Fasciolidae; genus Fasciolopsis; species Fasciolopsis buskii. The sequence goes on from LUCM01003877.1 coordinate 22,751, forward strand.
TATAACCTATCTTCTGGAAAGCGATCTTATTAACACTGGACAACATGGATTTCTTCATAAAAAATCATGCGCACTTGCCAAACTGAATACTTGAATTATATCACTAAGGCCCTGAATATCGGGAGGTCAGTTACAGTAATCTTTTTGGACATGACAAAGGCCTATAACAAAGTGCCTCACCGGAGGCTTTTACATGAAATCGAATTTTGCTGCATTGGCGATCTAATTCTATCGTGGTATTCATTATGTACGTCATCTAGAAAGCAGGTGGTTCACGAAAATGGCTTCACATTGGAACCTAGAGTAGTAACCGGCGGTGTAGTCTCGGGCAGCTTACTGGACCCTCTACTGTTTCTGTTACATGTCAAGCATGTCTTGGACGTTAGCGAAAATGGCTTCCCTTTTTTGTTTGTCGGCGACATCAAAAATGTCTACACTTTTCCCCCTAAAGCCGTCGGGTCTACCAAAGGTAACATGTTGCAAGATTTGGCGTCGCTCAGTTCCCGGGCAACAGAGTGTATGATGAAATTCTCTGCCAGAAAAGCAGTATCATGGGGTTCAAGTGTGTTATACCCCCAAGAGAACTCGAAATATGTAACCAGATCACCCCTGTTGAATGTCAGGTTCGCGACCTAGGCCTAAATTATTCTTGCACCTTAAACTTCTCGGAATTTGCCATCGCAAAAGTTACGAAAGCAAATCGATAGGTGGGGCTGCTCCACAGAACTACGAATTTGAAAGAAAGCAAGCTGCACCGTTTTGGAACCCAAATCAGACTCATTCTGGAGCATTTCTACTTAGTTTGTTTGAACTTCAGGCAGTGCGACAGAGTGGCAATTGAAAGCGTTCGGCGTATCTTTACCAAGCGGTTGATTGGCTACTATGTAAGCCTAAATTACATGGATCGCTGTGAGTCCTTGGAATTGGATCCCTCGTGGCTCCGACGCACAAAGGCAAATCTAGTGCTCTCCACTAGTATTATAACAGAACAGCTTCAACTCAGCATCTCGTGTTAGAAGCCCACTCCAGTATTATCTTCAAAAAACAGTTCATTATTACATTTCCAGGACCGAAGACATCTGTCAGAGCAAATTTCTTCATCGTTAAGTATTCGCATTTATGGAACAAACTCCTCCAGCAGTTGCGCATCCTATTTCCACCAGCTTTAGCATTTAAATAAAATAAGTAGAGTAGATACCGTACCGTCTCTCATTCATCCATATCACTCATACCTAAGGATCAAGTAGAAGAAACGGGATTGAGTTTCTGACGAAACATGGGCGGTACAAGATTATTCAACGTGAAAGAAGGAGATAGAATTACTTACCCGGATCGTCACATGAAAAGCCGAAACTAAGTTGACGCGCAATGTTATTCCTCACTCCTTCTCGACGTCCCCGTTGTCCATTCAGGCACCCTGAAACTTCTAAGAAACATGCTGGATCAGCCCGGACACCTATCGACACACTTATTAAACCGGAATGCGAGCAGCATCAGTCATCATTTTTGGACTAAACTACAGGCCTTAGTACTGTTTCTATTTTGAGCCGCTTGCACGGTTGATCGCTTCTTAATTCACACCAACCAGCAATGCCAGACCGCCGTTCATTCCTTTCCCTCTCGTTCGAGGCCCCCAAAATCTGCTCGATTGTATACCATGGCCTCCCACTTCGGCTACCGCGGCTTTCGCCTGCCTTAGATTGCCACTCTGTGAAACCCGGCATTAGGCTTGTGCTACCCACACCATGTTCGCGTTATTCCATCCATCACTCGAGAACACTGGCGTTATTACAATAGCGCGGAGCGCGGTCAGATCTGCCGCTTTGGCCGGCGCACATCGGGAGGCAGCTCGGCTTCAATGGTGTGCAGATTGGCAGGTTACACCTCCCGCGTTTATCCCTCAGCTGCATTTCTCAGGTTGAGTGACCTGCACCCGAGCAGCCGCATCCAAAAGCACTGTTATAATAACAGCCCCCAAATCCCAATGTTCCACGTGCGTTCTTAAGTCCTGGCTTCCTTTTAAGCCCTCCATAAGCTCATTTGACCCAAATATTCGTGACAAGCAGAACTCACGGGGAAACATTCTTATTAACATTTAATGAGTGTTGTAATGTTGAATATACCTGATCAGTCTTCATGAAAACGGCTGGTGATCATCATATTCCATGAACCTTTATCCCGGCCTGCCAAATTTGGAAGCAACCTGCGTCTTCCGGTTACCACATTTGACAAGAATCCACCAGAAATCGCCGTATTTGAGCCACGCGCCCATTTCCTTTCCAACTCCATTTCAATCATTGGACTCAGCTGAAAATCGAGAGGCTAAAACTAGCCACAAACAAAACTCGTGAACCAGACATGCGACCACAAAATTGTTATCCCATGCTACCGTCTCCAGTTACCAAAGTGAACTGTGATTCCAATATTCCAGGCTATGCATTTTGCTAGAAACTGCCTTCAAATCTTCTGTTCCGTGTTATAGGGCGTTTCCTTTCTTCCCACACGCTGTTCACTCTACTATGCCCAGTTTCGTGTCTATTATCATCGCTCTGGAATCTCATCAGAAAAAGGGATCTACGAGTGCCGTCGGTGAACCACCACGGTCTGCTGCGTGCATATGACGGTATACGACATCCACAACAAAAAAGTAGTGTGATCCAACTCATTTTGCACTATTGCGCCCTAGCGTCAGGTAGTAGGCATCCGTTTTCTACGTTTCAGTTTCTCAACAAACATCTAACCCGTTGCACACGGGGTCGAAACCGTGCACCCTCAATATGCGCACCCATTTTATTTTCAACTTTTACCGCTGAATCTTAGCCGTTTCTCTGGTTCAAACCCGATTTCGCTTACCTAGAAGCAAATAANCAAATCAGTGACGGATAGGAGCAGCATCATGTGGTGAAGTTCAACAAACCGTTCAGAGCCTGTCCAGTGGTGTAATGGCTAAGGCGTTCGACTCAGAATCGTTCATCCTTGTTCGGGTTCGCGTGCCAGTTTGGGCGCAGTGGATATGCACTGCTGATGATTCCTAACAAGGATGAAACAGCTGTACATTGCTTCCTGGTTTGTTTATGGTGAGTTGAGCAATGATATCACATGGTGAAGTGTTTCATGAAAACATTCAATCTCCTACTACAAATTTTACTTTAGATTCATGTCAGAAAAATTGGTCTCACAGCAACTTTTTATTGACGTAAATTTGGAATGGATATCACAGATTTTCTTGAAGAAATCTATTTGACGTGAGCTCCTACTTCTAAAATATACTATACCATTAACTTAGTCGGATGCAACGGTGAATATGAGAAATGAGCTCTCTGATTTAGCCCTCCAAGGCTGCCCCTCGTTTTTCATGGATTGTACTGATCCTTACCGAATCACGGCGGAGTATTACAGTTAGGTCATCCTCCCACGATTTTCAGATAACTGCTCTCTTTTTGTTGCTCTACAGTCTTATGATGACAATAATAAACCTGAATATGATACCATAATGGAATGGTTGGGATGTTTTCCCTTCGGAAAATGCTGGATTCATCACAAGCAGCTGGGAGCGTAGCTTCCTGGAAGCCCCGTGTCTGCTCGTGCATCCAGCTACGGTTGGTGCTTGTTTTAGCGTCAAAATAGGAGACCCGTCACTGGGATGGGCTTTTTGGGAGTTCGTCTCCAGCAATATTTGGCAATACTCTGCATTATGACCCTAAGACAAAATCGAATTGAGCAAATGAAAAATGAGTTTTCCACATAGAACTGACTGCGGATTTCACCAAACATTTTGCACTATTGCGCCCTAGCGTCAGGTAGTAGGCATCCGTTTTCTACGTTTCAGTTTCTCAACAAACATCTAACCCGTTGCACACGGGGTCGAAACCGTGCACCCTCAATATGCGCACCCATTTTATTTTCAACTTTTACCGCTGAATCTTAGCCGTTTCTCTGGTTCAAACCCGATTTCGCTTACCTAGAAGCAAATAAAAGAGGTTTAATGATGAGATTTGGTCGAAACTTCTAACAGCCGAGCTACTTCTGCGCGTTCAGATTGCTAGCAAAATACACCACACTCGTGATCAGACGCGTAATATTGTGAATTGCTTTCGCTGATTTTCTGTAGTGGGTTGAAAATGCATTTTTGAGAAATGGATAAGTAGGCACAATGCGATATTAGCCAATTTTCAGGTCTACCTGTTAATAGAAAATGTGAAACAATCTTCTTCTTTGTCCCTCATTAAGGCCCACCTAACCAAAATAATAGATGTCTAGCTTTTAATGAAACTGACGAGCTAACAATGGACTTAATGAGACCTAGGCACATGGGTTGGAATTCTAGTTAATGACCGAATATTTACTGCGCTCATCAACCCGAATTCTCGGATTTCAGCTTCACCTCTTATTACTTCACCTTTTTGCACCCTCAGGCTAATGATTTCATTGACCTCCTCTCCTCCCCATAGTGGGTGTACCGTCATTACCATTGGTACAGGGGACTTATCGGTAAGCCGCTCCTTAGCAACGGTTTGCCAAAATAATAACATTGCCAAATGGATCGATGCGCTATTCACATTCTGTGATTTTACTCACATTCAGCCTGTGCACTTCACCCTTCTCACGTCACTTTATCCTCCTTGCTGGCTTAGCGGCGCTAAATAGGCCGCTCTTGGTAACCAGAAACCTTCAAATACCCTTAAATCTGCTGCTAACAGCCCAAGGCTATTTGCCAACTCTACGCAATACATGTTGCCGGTCTGCTGCAATTTTCCACTAGCAGATCAATCCTAAAGACTGCTGACACCAACGCCTTAACCGTTATGTCACCCGTACTGCAGCCCCATCAAAAAACGGAATAAACCAACGAAAATAGATTGAGCTGTGCTCTACGCTAACTTCTATTCTCAACACGTCGGCCTGAGAATTTTGCTCTTATCGTCCTATTTCCTTTATTAGAACAGCAGCGCAGGACAGGCTGACCATGGCAACTGTTAAAATCCACACCCAATATTCTCGAATAGTTGCCAACTTAGTGGAAGCTGAACTGCTTTGCACCATAATGACTAATGCAACGATACCTTTTCTGGTCCCAGAATGACCACGGCCACCCAACCCCATTGGCCCTTTTTTTGTTAACCAGAGCATCCGTTCTATGCGCCATCGACAAACACTGGAAGAGTTGGCCTAGAGTTAGTCGGCCTCCGCCGTCATAAACCAAGACCGTTTACAGTGCCCTTTTTATTTCTTGGCTGGTGCAGCCAAATCCCGAGATTGGTCATTACCGCTGGACAGAAAATGAGATCAATGTCAGCAGAGTGCCTCTTTAGTTTTTTATTCACACGACCATCATTTGGTCGGAGGACATGTGTACCCAGTTCAATCGCATTGTACTGTATTGTATAGACTTTTGCGTACAATCACTAACGTCGCATTTCAGTCAAAAATGTGGGGGCGAAAACAAAATAGAAATAAATAAATAAATAAAAACCCACTTATCATCTCGTGAAAATATAAAAAACTCATCGAGAAATAACCGTAGCACAGTATAGTAGGTTTCTCAGGAATTCGGCTTAGATCCGGTCAAGATTTGTTAAAATTCGAGCTAAATATGGGACCATGAAGTGCCTGTAGCTAGTGATTTTAGGTGTGGAACGAAAAGCGGATTTTTTGAAATATTAGAACGACACTTTGAAAGATCGTTGTGCAGAGGGTGCGTGGGATCAGAAAGAATTTTTTGAGCAACTTTCTCACATGCTGATAAGTGTTGATCACATAGATTGGAAGACAATTCAGTTAGAGGTATGACGGACACACGGCTAATAATTAATAATAATATTAATAAAATAATGGCCCCCGTCGTTTGTTTCCAGTGTACGACTGGTTGGGTGGACACAGCATGGTTCATTACCCACAAGGGCCGACAGTATGCTAAATCTTATCTTCTCAACTGGCGTAACACATGTGCGCACATCCATGGACAACAAATTACCCGGATGTGACCATTCCCAAATTGCTTGCAAGTTCTCGGTTTCGACGCCCGTTATCTCCTTCTCACTTTCCACTAAACCATAACACGGAGCCTCATGGAGCCATCTTCCCTCCATAATTGGAAGCCAAAATTGGGACAATTTCTTTCTATCGGTGGATCCCCAACTGACCACCAACCAATTTTACGCAACTCTAAGTGTGTGCCTTGATCTAATCACTCCAACCCAATGTGGGACGATCCCTAAAACGTTGTGCACCCTGAATCGTCTCAAAAAATTATTCCTTAATCCAGACAAGATTCAAAAGAACAAAAGAATTTGCTCTGATATTGCAAATGAACCGTCTGTCTGGGGAGATCAAGACACTTTTAGATTATCTTCAGAAGAAGAAGGAACTTTAAGCGTTGCACTCCGCCAACAAGGCCGCAACACTAGCAAAGTTATTGAGAACTGACAGCTCCCTACCTAGTGCGCACATCACGTCAGTCATATTCAGGGGCACGTGCGCAAATAACCCTCTAATGATTTTAGAGGTGTTCAGTGATTATTTCGCCGCCTACATGACAACCGATGACAGCACCATTATGCCGGACATTCCGCTAGTCTCCACTGCTTCCCCTCCAAGATTCTCTTGCCACCCAAGTGATATTAAACCACTACTGCCAAAGGTGAGACCGTCTTTTCGCATCGGACCGGACGACCTTCCCCCAGCTCTCTTCAAATTTGAGGGTGCAGACATCCCCATACTTTTGTCCAACCTATTTAATCTTTCCATAAATTGTGGCACTTTTCCCCGCCAATGGAAAACTTCTGTCATTGTTCCAATTTACAAAAACGGTTCAAAGCGGGAGCCATCTAATTGCAGACCCATCAATTACACACCAATTTTTTCTCGCATTATGAAAGGAATAATAAGAAATAGGTTAATAACATACTTATTAGATCATGCCCTCATGAACGCCGGCCAACATGGTTTCCTTCAAAGTAAATCATGTTCTACGTGCATGACTGACCACCTTAACATAGTGACGAAGGCTGCCAACGACGGGAAATCGGTGATTGTGATTTTCTTAGATATGACGAAGGCTTTTCATCGCGTATCCCATCGTAAGCTTCTCGTGAAAGTCAAGAGCTACGGCATAAAATACCCCTTCTGGCTTGGTTCTTTTCTTGTTTGGCCTCTAGAAGGCATTTGGCGAATGTAAATGGAATTGTATTCAAGCTTCGTCCCATTACTAGTGGAGTTATTCAAGGAAGCGTGCTAGGTCCACTACTGTTTCTGCTGTAAATCAACGATATTTTTCAAATCGTTAGGCACGGTATTTCTTTTTCTGTTCCCCCCCGTGACATCAACACCGTCATAGATAATGTAAAAATGGTCTGTTATTGCTTCGTTTATGGTGCGCAGCTTGGTCAATGAAATTCTCGGCCCACAAAAGCAGCATACTTGCATACAAATGCCACCTTCTCACGGGAATCTTTGAGATTAATCAAGAAGTCACTCCTTACTCTCACTTTGTCAGAGACCCGGGTTTGCATTACTCCAGCACATTCAACTTCTCCGAACACCCGGATATAAGTTGCAAAAGCTAGAAGACTAATTGGGTTGGTGCATGGAACTTTTAGAAACCAGGAAAGCAATTTGTTTATATATAAAACGCACGTAAGACCTATCCTGGACTACTGTTCCGTCGTGTGTTCCAACATGCAGCAGAGTGACAGACTCGAAATTGAGTATGTTCGATGAACATTTACAGAACGACTTCTCGGCTACTCTGCCTCGCTAGACTACATGGAACGTTGCAAAAAACTACACCTCGATCCCTTATGGCTGCGTCGAGTTCACATCAACCTCTCCTTTTTTCACAGGATTATTGATAAAAATGTGTGCATCTCTGCACCCCAAGTAGGAAATAACTTTCCCTATGGGTTGCATCAAGCTGGGTTATTAATGTCAGTTCTCATGTCGAGGACAGCGCTTAGGATAAACTTCTTCATCATCAAATATTCCTCTCTGTGGAATAAACTATCCCTACATATGAGGGTGTCCTTCCCTGCCTCCGTCACCTTTAAAAACGAAATTAGGAAGGCAATCGCCGTACGAAACTTGCTAAACATGCATGATCCCTACAGTCCAATAGAAAGTGCCTATGAATCGGGCCTAGTGTATTGACTGAATATAACGCTCGAAGTCTCATCTCAACCCACTCAACAAGGTCTAGCCCTTTTTTATTCCCAGTAGTTTCCAAAAGTAAAAATCACTGTAGATATAGGAAGAAAACTCCGTCAATGAAACAGACCAGTGCAATTTCTCAACTGATTTTCCATTTCGTTTAATGTGCATGTAGCGAGGTATATAGAAAGACATATACTCACATCACATTCTCACTTACTCCCAAACGAATATCTGATGTCCTAATCTAAACCCTTTCTTCTGCATGCATTTAACAATAAGACCATGCCAAGCGAGAAATTCAGCTTAACCTGACACCTCATTGTACATGACATTCATCACGTCTCGTTCTTTGGTTTGTACACACCATAACGTTTAGCTGGAATACCTACAACTGCTATCTCTCCCTTTTTCTGTTTCAGTTATGTGCGTTTGCACCCATGTCTCGTCAGGAGTCCACCATTCAGTTTCTGGCCCCATCCTCGCAAGTCTCAAGACACCGTGAAAACAAGCTGACCCAAGGCTTAGATCAAACATCCCAGGACGGACAAACACGACCTGCTCCACGGCCGCGATGAAGTGGACATTGCCTCTAACTCTCATGAATCACCAACGTTGCAAGTATGCCAAAGTATCGAGGCAACATAACGTGATCCACAAAGCCTGTGACTCTTTGAGCGGACAAGTCATCCCGATTGCACAGATTTACTGCTGGAACTACACGCCCGTGTCCAACATTCCCGCCACGCTGAGATACAATTGCCATGAAGGCACCAACCCTTTAGTCCCTGTTCCAGATGCTGCTACCATCGTCTCTGCGACAATCATCCTAATCATCGCCCCGGCAATCGCGGCCATCAGCCTGCCAGTAATCCCTAACAGCTAATCCCACAAACGCAAACAAAAGAGCAAAGAAACTCGTGTTTGTTTCATACTGGCTTACTAGCTTTAAATATATATTGCTCAACGCATATCTAATCGATCCTCACTCCACAATGCGGACGACATTTCCATTAATCATGTCTCTGAAAAATGATTAGCTAGTTTTCTTCGTACATCCTCATTTTTTAAAGGCTTTTGCTAATTTCTTAGCTCCATGATCCATGGTGAGATGGCCGACTGGCTTTTTCATATTGATTATAATACAGGGTATCTATAGGCTACCAATACTCGTCCCGTCAGATTTTTTGGTCAGTTTAAACAAGATTTTAGCTCGCACTCAACGTCTTGCGAGATATTCTACACATCAATGCGAACTGTGCATTGCGGATTTCTGGACTATTCGTCGGCATTTGATTCGATCCCACGGTCTCTTCTACTTTACAAACTGGAACACATTTGGTTGTCCCACGCCTTTACTAGTGACTGTCTGATTACTTTACAAACCGAGCCCAGTGCACATGAATGAACCGTAAGACTTCAAACCCGTTGAGTTTCATCTCAGATGTGCTGCAAGGTGCTGTTCTTTCACTGCTTCTCTTCTCTACTTACATCAGCAATTTATCATCTAGCTCCCCCTGTCATCTGTTTAAGTACGCTGATGATGTTGCTCTTTCTCAAGCCCTTTTGAAGCTTTTCCAACAAACCATCTTCTGCTTACGATTTCTCTAAACAAGCTGGTTTAAACGTCAACACATCTAAATGTTTCGAATATCTGTTCTCTCGTCCTCAGTCAGCCCACAAATCTGAAACGTCATACATCAACTCAGAAACTCTTACCAAGGTTGATTCTGTGAAATATCTAAGAGCTACTATGGATAAAAATCTGAAGTGGACTTCTCACCTTTTTACCTGTGTGAAGAATCTGTGACGGTTATCATTTCAAATCAGAAAGCATCGGCACTACATTATTCCTCCTATCCTTCGTTATCGTCCTCCTGTTATTCTTCCAGGTTTACCTAGAAAAGACTTTAAAATAATGATAATGATAATGATAAAAATATTCCTTTATTTCTCGAAAGTTCGATAGGCATGCTTGGTTGCATGGTCGAAGGTTACAGGGCTTTTGCGAGTCACATTGAACAAGCAGATAATTATTTGTTTACAAAATGAGAACAAATAGCAAAAATGGCATATCAAGAGGAAC
>LUCM01003877.1:33834-47446 GCA_008360955.1 Fasciolopsis buskii
CATTTTCCGAAGGGAAAACATCCCAACCATTCCATTATGGTATCATAATCAGGTTTATTATTGTCATCATAAGACTGTAGAGCAACAAAAAGAGAGCAGTTATCTGAAAATCGTGGGAGGATGACCTAACTGTAATACTCCGCCGTGATTCGGTAAGGATCAGTACAATCCATGAAAAACGAGGGGCAGCCTTGGAGGGCTAAATCAGAGAGCTCATTTCTCATATTCACCGTTGCATCCGACTAAGTTAATGGTATAGTATATTTTAGAAGCAGGAGCTCACGTCAAATAGATTTCTTCAAGAAAATCTGTGATATCCATTCCAAATTTACGTCAATAAAAAGTTGCTGTGAGACCAATTTTTCTGACATGAATCTAAAGTAAAATTTGTAGTAGGAGATTGAATGTTTTCATGAAACACTTCACCATGTGATATCATTGCTCAACTCACCATAAACAAACCAGGAAGCAATGTACAGCTGTTTCATCCTTGTTAGGAATCATCAGCAGTGCATATCCACTGCGCCCAAACTGGCACGCGAACCCGAACAAGGATGAACGATTCTGAGTCGAACGCCTTAGCCATTACACCACTGGACAGGCTCTGAACGGTTTGTTGAACTTCACCACATGATGCTGCACCTATCCGTCACTGATTTGCACGGTTACTGTCCGCTAGCTAACAGCGATCGACCCCTACTGATAGACGAATTTTCCGCAGTTAGCCCGAGTAAGACGATGGCTTTCAATTTGACCTACGGAGCTTAGTTGCTTGGCGCATTTTGGTTCGCATCCTAGTTCGGGGGCGGTGGATATGCACTACTGATGATTCCTGACGTGGGTGAAACAACTGTAAGGTGCTTCTATCTTTTCTGAATGTTGAGTTGAGCGATGATATCACATGGTGAGTTATTTCATGAATGGGTTAGGTTAGCCAATCAGTAGTAGCAAGTTCAGCGGGAAGAAGAGACATTGGTAATATCCGTTTAAAAGCAGTTGATTGTCAGACAGTGCGGTAAATCTAACGAAAGCCTAGGGAATAAATCCGATCACTGACGACCAGGTAATTTGGCTTGGAATTAGCGGTGAATTGAGAAGGCGAAAATCATATGGTGAACTCATAGAAAGGAATCGTGCCAAAATATTCAGGTGAACATCGAGAATAAGAAACGAGATTGTTGCACAAATAGGTGAGACGAGAGAAGGATGAAGGAACAACGTGATTTATCAGGTTAAAACAGAAGGACAGAGGTGCGGGACATGTAATGTTGATGAAAAGCGGGAAGGCTCTGAGGCTTTCTTTTATGTTGCTGGGCAAATCAAGTGGAGTAAAAGGAATTCATGAAGCACATCAATTTAGGGGGAAATTATCAATGTTGTTGAAACTAACTTTGATGACTGTGTTTGGAGCGAAGTGGACGCGTATGCTAGGGAATGCATATATTAGGGTTTGATATCCGGCAGTGCCAATCAACACGAAGAATAGGTAGTGGGTATTGGATGAGAGCCACGAGAGGGTCAGTTAAAGGTGGAAGATTCCATTAGATCCAAGTTGGCAGGCTAGCCGTCTCAAATAACTATTTATGGAAAAGAGTAGGTTTAGAGGTGTAAAAACGACGAGACAAAGGGATTTTATTGGGGCGTCCGGTAGAAGACAATGGAAAAGATCGTATCAAAATGTTGCATCTGTCTACAGTAGGAAGGATATGGGAGACGGAAAAAACCATTTATAAATCACGGGATTCCCGGAAAGTCAGATGCTTTTACCTTTAGTATCAAAGGAACTGAAACCAATCGCCTCATCATATGCAAGCCAACCCTTGGCCAGTTCCAACAGGAATCTAGCTTGGTGGGGAATTCCGATTTTGTGTAAAAAAAACGAAACCAATGGGCCGACCGGTGGATACGCAAGGCATCAACCTAGCTTTTGTTTATCTAAGGAATGGCATTGCAGTTTCAAGGCGCTCGGAAGAATTCGCTGGTGTAAAACCCTTTTCGAATGAAAAGTATTCAAGCACATTCGCCCGCTCAAAATAATTACAGCATTAGGTACCGATATTGTCTTCACTTCTCCTAAATTATGGCAAAGCTTCACGTGCTGGTGCATTTACCTTCTTTCCTAATACATCATTATACAAACATTAAAGCGTTGAAAACCAGCCCTTATTGTCTCCGTCCCCAAATCTAGCAGTTTAATTATTCCACTCAAGCGTTTTCGTCCCATCGCTCTTACATCAAACGGTCTTAAACTAACAGAAGGCGTCATCCTGAGTCGTCTAACTTCTGCTAGTGTGCCCGATGACCCCCCTCAGTTTGCGTACAAGCCAAACAGGCCTACTTTGGATGTCGTGGCTTCCCTGGTCGATAGATTGGCCAAATCTGTCTGGCGCGTCACCTTAGATTCTCCTCTTGCATTCGATCGTTTCACTGTATCTACTTTTCCGCAAACGTAAACAGCACAGCTGTCCAAATCGCTTCTTGGCATGCTTATCAGACTATTTCATCAACAGAACTCAGTTCACAAGGATGGGAGAGAACAAATCCACCCCTCTGTTTACTCAGTTCTGGAATCCTTCAAGTAAGTACCTGTTCCCCATAAGTTTCCAACAAATATTGGCGACATACATGCTGCACCCGGTCAATTATTCAAATGTGCGTATGACTTTGCTCGGTGTCAGCCTGTTCATTGGACTGTAGATTTCCTGGACCTTTCCAGCACCTTGTTTCTCATTCATTATTCTTCTACTTGCTATGGCCCGAATGTTAAGTTATGAAAACGTACCACTGATTGTTTACTTTTCCTGGTCTGCTTAACCGGCTGACCTTTCTTTAAGTAACACAGCACCATTGACCAGGGCAGATTTCGCCAATTACTTGGGAATTGCCGCAGATAAAAACTTTAGATGGTCCTCGCACATTTTCGATTGTGTACAAAATCTTAAATCATAATTTTCCATAAAAAGACCACGGTATTTTCAGGTTATATAAAACATTATGGCCGTATTTTTCTGCCTATGCTTTGTCCGCTCTTCTACATTGACCCCTGTCACTTTTGCTGCTTTACTATAGAAATGATCCAGAACCCTTTGCCGTCGTCTGTCAATTATTGGTGGTATGTTTTTCATAACACTGAAAGATCTCTGCGCTCAATTGTGTGACGTGCATTTACTAGCGTGTGAAAATTGTGCCCATAAGGTTATATCGGATCACTTCCATTCTTTATACAATGGTTTTTCTAAATGTCGTTTCATACCGGGACACATTCAACCTCCCAATCTATGCCCTCTTGTATAAATATCTATAACAAGCCAGTTGCTCTGTATCTAGCCCAAATTCTCACCAGTTAGAAATAATCCACTCTTGACTTTCTACATAATCCCTTTTGAATTTTAAAAGTTCATTCTCCGTTATGCTTTCTTCCGACGCTGCATTCCAATGGGGTGGCGAATGCCTCCTTTTTGGTTGAAGCGTGGACATTTACGCTCCCAAAAGTGTAAAATGTGCAATATAATAAAGTAATGATGTGTCATCTACAACGTTAACCCTTATCTGTGCACGCAAATTAACTGCCATTCAGTCGTCATTTCCTCCATGAGACCGAACAAAGGATATTGTCCTTCGATGTCAGCATCCCAGTCACTAACCGAGTTCAAAACAGAATGGGGGCAGCGCAGGTTGATTTTCATCATCACATCCAAAAGAGTGCATCCAAATTCAACGAAGTACGATTTTCTTCATCGACAATCGAATCGAACCGAAACGTGTTTAGAATACTGTACCTTTTCTTTATAAATAATGATTTAACTTTTCCCTACAGCCTTTCGTGGTTAGCGCATACCAAGGAAATAGGCAATTCACCAGACTGATATCCTGTCCGTATATCATCGATGCAACTTAAAATTTGAAACTGCATGTTTTGGCTGCCATCGCTATTACTGCTCCCCACTTATTTCACCTGATTTGCTGCGCAACGTATTTCAACTTGAAAACACATCACTGAATGTGTCAACACACGGATTTGAACTTGTGGATATCACCAAGAGCAAGCGCTTCGTCGCCATAGCTATAGTTAACCAATTCTTTGAGATACCCACCATCATTGACAAGGTAAACTTAACAGGCCGCCCGTGCATCTTGCACGCCATCAAACTTTTGTTGATCCACACTTTTACGTACACTGATTTTGTTATGCTATAATTCGTTTATCCGATCCTAGTTCGTAAGTTTTCTTGAAACGACGGAACACCTCAAAAGTTTAAAAATAATCCGCTCTATTTGATTTAACGGTTGAACGTGTGCATATATTGCACTAATTCTACTTAATATATACTGCATAAAATAGCAATCATTCGTCCTTCTCAGTGGAAAAAACAACTAGCGGATAGTGCACCTAATAGCGAAAACGAAGAACCAAGATTCCTTGTACGGATATCTTAAAAATGGAAGAAATAGAAAAGCAGAATTGCCTAGTGGATTGCTTAAGTGTAAGATCTAGTTTGAACACGAAGCAATTCATCCACATAAAATTAACGTCAAAAAATGCCCAGTCAAGTCTGAGTTGTTTGATCCTTGCCACGGATTCTCGTTGTCTAACTCCGTAGTGAACTGGGGTACGATGAAATGTTATTCGCAGCATGCTAAGTTTGATAGACCACAACGAAAATTCACTTAAGATTATTCCACCCAGGAACAAAACAGCCGACAAGTACATTCAAACTGGTTAAACAATGGTTAGTTTTATAACTGCTGGTTTAAGTTTACTTTCCGATATATGGTGACATCGGGTTGGAACCACTAGAAGGCTGGCAGAATAGCTCAAGACTCAGTCGAGATCAGTGTTACTAGCTAACTTGAAAATGTGGTTTCCACCGCGAAGGACATGGGACGTTCATGAGTGTTTAATCAAAAGCATTATATTGCCAATTTAATAAAATTCGGGAACGCTGCGAAGAGTAGACAAGCAGTTACCAGCAGGTAGCAGTCAATGCGGAAACGGCAAACGTCTATATGAAATGACCTAATGTACGTTTACTGCAGCTCGATGCATGGGCCCAGTAGAAAGGGCGCCTTACAGACAGCTTCATCTGGTCGCATGTTACGGAACTATGCAGTTTACTAAAACAGAAGAAGTAATTGATACGTTACAATCTGAAGAGTTTGCTTCAAAAGATTTTGCAAAGTCGTCGACAAGTTTCGGCACCACCCTTTGAAAAGTGATGCAAACTTCCGAATTTTCTAGAATTACCAAAGCAGCAAACGACAAAATTTTACTTACTTGTGAGAGCTATTCAAATTAACATGAACTTCAAGAGTTCCCGGAAATCCTTCTTTCGAATATCTAAGGGAAACAATGTGTGCACCTACACAGGTGGGAAAACATTAGAATGCCGCTGAAGCCAACACACGGGACACAGTCTAACTGTGCAAAAGCAGTCTTTCAGTCATTTTGAAAATGACAACAAGATCGTCACTGTTCGCGATTCACTGCCATATCCTTCAGTGTCTTCAACCACCAAGTTGACGAGTCTTTCGGACTCCGACCACGAAGACGTGAGGCAGTTACTTTACACAAGCTCCCAGCATGTGTCATCATCCCACGTTGCCACCTCATCTGCTGGCACCCACATGGCCTCCCATTCCTTTGAGGGAACACAATAAAAGCACGGCATGATAGACAAGTGTTCGCCATATGCAACACGCGACCGAACCAGCGTAATCTAATAATTTTCATACACTGAGATAAGATATTCTGAGAACCGCCACCTAGCACTAGATTCCTGACTTCCACATCGCCCCCCCCCCAGTTACTCGATACAACCATAGCCATATTACGTAGACATTCTCTAAGTTTACTAACCGCATGTCTGAGCACTATTTAAAGATTATGCGCACCGGAACATTTCACATTAGAATGGACAAAGATGCCGCTATGTAAGTCAAACCATTCAACAAAATGGAAGGCAAATGATTTCAGTGCAGTTTTCAGTGGCTTTTCTCCTACGGCTTGCTTGTTTAAATGAACGTTGGGTGCCCTGCGCAGTCGCGATTTGCACGTTTCTCATGCAGGCTCCACCTGCACGCAGCTATCAAAATGTACTCAACATTATACCGCTTCCGACCGTCCTTTCGTTTTAGGGATCAACTGTCCGGGTTGGCAGTACTGTAGTGGTAAATAGTCGTGTAGGGTTGATACAAAAGTAGTCACGACGGTTAAAGGTAAGTAAATGTAACACGAGATCCGCGCTAAGAGAGCTGAACTTACAAGCTCACTATGCTTGCGGACTGGAAGGAAATAGCTTTAGGCTATGTAGTCAGCCTTCAAAATTTTATGTGTGATCGAATGGGCATAGCAAAAAACAGCTGTCGAAATAATTCAGCGAACTGATTATTGAGTTATCAAAATACCCTACGTTATATGACGTTACTTGGTGTGATTTAGGTAAGGATTCCGGCCATATAACTTCGGTTGACTACCCGTTATCTAGTGGTTGCGTTCACCAAAGTTTTTGGCATATTCGAACTCGAAATTTTAGTAGATTTTTGAAGTAACGTCTATCTGATGCGCGCATTGTTGAAAGAGCTCTCTTCACAAGTCGGACGATACTTTGCAAGATAAAGAGGTCCCGGCTCGGCCGTAGCACCATAATTTGTCTTTCACGCATAACAGTGAAAGCATTTCTGGGTTTCTTTTAGCTGCACGATCACCACTGTCCTAGGCTAAACGAATTGATTTTGTTCGAAACTCACGGAAGCCTCGACGCCGCTTAGTTTCCACCAACACTTGCGTGTTTCGCTTGATCGCCTCTCTTTAGAAATCATGACAGTGTGCTGATATTTGCATCCTCCATTTGAGGTAGGCCAAGGTGCCGGAAGGTTTCCTAGGTGCACTATAGGCAATGATGGTTTACGTTGTTATGGTAGTCTTTGCGCATTTTTCTATTCAAGGTCACAGAAACGCAAGGGGCACTTTGCTCACCAAATAATCTTCGAATCGTCATTAATGAATATTTCCTCTCAGATTTTAGTAGTTCCGAAGTAACAGTTTAAAAAATTGCTTAAGTATTTTTGAGGAAACCACATACACAAACGTTTACTGCCTGCCAGTTAAATGCAAATTATTGTACATCTGGTGAATATATAGCTAGAGTAAATAAATGCAAAAATTAGGTTTTCTCGGACTGCCTTTCCAATCCTTATAAGGTAAATGAAATCACCTATCAAATGCAGTTGATAAGAACACGTGAGTTCTTCGATTTCAAATGAAGTACTGCGTACGCGAGGCATCAACTAAAACTTGCATTTTGATGTGTAAATCCAGATTGCACAAATTCCTTTTCGATTTTAAAATGAAGTCCAAATAACTCAGAGAATTCCGTTCGCGTAGGCTTTGCGCGCCCGTCCTAAAACTAGACCTGGAGCCCCTGTTATTTCTGATCCAAGGCTACGCAAATGAAATTTAAAAGAACACCTGTTTTGCCACAGTTTATTTAACTATGTATTTATTGTCAGAGATTTAAACTTATTACGAAGATATTTTCTTGCTTTTTGTGTTACGAAATGAGAAATACCTACATTTCATTGTGCATACATTAGAAGATTAGAGTGACGCCACGGCACGAATGAATCATTGGTCCGTCAATTTAACTTTTGTAATAGTCTTTTTGGTCAACTCATTGCATCGATTACCGGTGAACATTATTATATTTAATGCATTAATGTATCTAATGGAACTACATTTGATTCAAATTAATAACAACAAGGTGCGGAATATTGGAGAACTCTCGCTTGGTAAATAAAAAATTTTGTCACTGTGCTAGTAGCTTATGCAATTAAAACTATGCGACGTAACCGATGTGCGCATTGTTAAGCGGTTATCATTCCCCTCCTCATTAGTAATCCATTTCTTCTGAATTTTCCCAGCAGATCTTTGTGTTTGTCTGCTCAGATACGATCACTTGAACTGAAATCGTGACCTCTGGAAAAGTTATTGCCATAACACATGTGACCATGTGAAGCCTACACGTCCTTAAAATAGACGGTTCATAAATGACGGAGCAGAAATCATTTTATTGTAGCTCTTCCTGCACCAATTTTGCTTCTCCGTAACTCTTTCAACTTACATCGGCAAAGACACCCTATTACAATAGCAAATGGGCGGGTAAAACTAGACTGTTCGACACGCGTGCCAAATCATGTTTTCTCAGTATGTTATACTGCTTGTTCAGAAGTCTCACTTCATTATGTTCCGTATTACATCACTGAAAAAAATGCAGTACGAATCTGTGCATCACACCGCTGCTTCACATTGCCATATCTGGTGGAGATATTTTGCGCTTCATACAGCTACGTTTCTCATTACTTTCACAGTGGGAAACTAAAATTACTACAATTTTTTAACGTATTTCTGCTTACAGAGCGCAATTTCTTGCCAGAATTCAAAAGGATCCTTATGAACTAGTGCGCAGTGAACTCCGTATTAATGGCATGGCCTCATCTATTTTGATTAATGTAAATTGTTTCAATTTTACTTCTACCACTTTTAAGTGCATTATTACCCATCATAGTCCCTTAAGGGACAGAAAACCCCGCTTCTTGCTTGGAGCTACCCCTTCAGTTGTCATTCGTCCACTGCCGCAGTCCCTTTTCCAACAAACAGCGGCATTTCTCACTGTGTTTTACTCGGCGTGTCAGCATTCATGTTGTGCATCAGTGAATGCATGGAAGATATATCGAATAACTGAAGCTCTCTGCATATGCATTATTTACTGGTGTAACTAGGTTTCTGAAATCTTATTGGTTAACTGTGATATAATGCCAAGTATACGCGATCTGTAGACATCCACAACAACCAGTCAAAACAGCCAAAGCAAACACTGACACAGAGTGTGCACTTACGTAGGCTGGGAGAAGAACCCTGCACAGATTTTGCCAGCAGAGGATTGCTTTGCGTTCACTGTCGTTTCTGATAAAAGCAAGGATCACAAAATCAAGAGTAGCTAAGACAAACTACCGGGGGAATTTAGGAGCTGCGACTTTCTCATGTGAATTGAAATTAACCACGACGGTAGAAGGTCTATACTCCACGCAAAGAAAGGCATACTGAAAGGACCCTGTGAAAAAAACTGCGGAAGTATAAAGCACTGGTTGCTTTATACTTTACATAATGACCTTAGCACAAAACATCATATCCACCAAATGTACTAGCAGACCGTTTTATTACATCTGCGAGATTAGAAGTGGTTTTCAGGGATGTTTAGCATATACGTTACTGAGGTCTTAATGCGCACTGAACAAATCTAGAAAGACGTCAGCAATATCCCTAGATTAAGTCTTATTTTCTCCAACACAGCAATGAAACAGTTTCTCGCCTGGTCAGCATATATATTTACAAAGTTAAGCAAGTGGAATCGTTTAAAAGCATTTACTTTCGATGTTAGAAGGGTCAATCTTTGGGTGAATCTCCGCCTAACAATAAATGACCGCCAAATTGTGATAAAATCATCAAAAAAAAGAGAAACGTATGGTCGATGCGGAACGTAGTTTTTCGACAGTGAAGTTTTTCAATAGTTGTTCAATAATTATTCAGCAGTAGTTATTCGGCTGTTTTTAATTAATGGTGCACACCGTGACCACAAAACCTTGTACAAAAATTATTAGAAGCAAATTTATCGACTTCTGGTGTTTCTCGGCCGGTTAAATGCAAAATGTCTTGTACCTTTTCTAACTCTCGTGATGGAGAAATGCGGAGACGCTGAGTATAATGCGTATAATGCGTACATTTATATTCTGTGGAATAAAGCATATTTAGCGTTTTGGATCTTTGCGGATGAAAGCAGTCTGGACTTGCATAATAAACATATATGATGAACTTTAGTCGAGAAAGGCTAGCTTATAATCTTATTTTATGGGCATACATACCTAAACATAAATGTAGTGCATGCAGGTGATTGCAGAAGCGGTAGCTACATAACATTTTGTTGAAAACTGGAGGCTCAACCAGTTATGCGATAGGGGGTTTTTGTTAGCATCCGGGAGGATATCGACTCAGTAGCAAATTAATTACCGTCGGTCAAACACTATCAAGGCGCATATCTTTTAGAAGGGACTCTGAGGGCTTTGTTTTTGCCCCCTGTTTACCCGTTCATTGTTATTGACTGACGTATCTATGGCTCTTTACCGAACTATTTTGCTGCTGAAACCATGGCTCAAATTGCCTAATTCTCGGATTCTAATTTTTTTGTAGACTTTTGGCCTAAGAGAGTTACACAATTTACATTACGCAGCAAAAGTGCACAGTACAGTTTTCACACGATTGTTAAGCAGAAATTTGGCATTATTCAGCTGTTATAATGAACACTATTAGCCTTCCGATGAGTTTCTAGTAGGAAGGAAAAGAACACTTACCCAAACTCACTCACTAATGATACTTCCAAAATGCTATATTTATCATAAGAGTTCACAACATCCCATCAAAAGTTTACACATGGATTTGGCAGGCACACAGACTTATTCAAATTTTGCAGCAGACGATTTTGCATTGAATGTTGCTCGTGGAGTAAATAAAAACAGAATATTGACTTCAGTAGAATGCATCTTGATGTTATCGTTTTATTATTTATATGTGTACGGATGTGTATAACACATGCACATCTGAAAGTCATCACCCAATTTAATTGTGAAAACACAACACTAGCCTGAAAGAACGATCAAACAATTTATCCTTGGCTTCAAAACACTGAGTCTGATTCACCAAAAGTCAACCTTCACGAATTTATGGCTGCTGTTTGCTTATTATTAACGGAGCTAATTATGAGGAAAATAAAAATTAAAATAAAAATAATAAAAAATTCATATACTACCCACTTTATTAAAGAGGAACTTAAAATATTCTAGACATAACTTTCCCAGTTGTGTTGTTCCTCAGATTTTCTTGTTTTGACCTTCTTCATTATAAGATACAAAAATTTGGCTGTTAAGAAAATATAAGTGGTGAGGCATGCTTAAGGAACCTTATGCCGATTATACCTAACATGTTTGGGTGAAATAATAACGAAAGTTACGATAGTCTCTTGTTCGTTGCAAGGCAAAAAATGCAAAATCATTACCCAGCTCGTAAATAGTGGATTGGCAAATTGAGAGGCCTATCCAAGGTGAGCAATACTTCGAGCAAAACTGTCATGAAGACTATACACTGTATTTTGCACATCTTTAGTGAGACCAGTGTAATACAGAATTCTTCAAAGAGGTTTCTGACAGTCCATTACTGGTCCTCGTGCTTTGCTGTGTTGCTTACCAGTACAACTGGAATGAAGTTTTATCGAACCGTAAGTTGGGAAACTGATTACCATGACTGAGGTAATCGTTTTAGTACTTTGAAAGACTGTTTGGTTATTGCACAACTTTAAAATTCAGCAACCTTTAATTTTTTTCAAGGATTTATTTATGCATCGTTTTTCCCGATTTTATTTTGAAGAAAAAAATGCATCCAAGATAATCGGTTGTTTTTGTCAAGTAATATTGTTTATTTTGAGAGGCTCAAGACAGATGAAAAACGACATACTGGTTTACTTCTGATGCGTGGTGCGATCGCTCCACCTCAGTGATTGAATACGCATGCGCGCATAACTTTGCAC
Source organism: Fasciolopsis buskii (assembly GCA_008360955.1). Taxonomy (NCBI): domain Eukaryota; kingdom Metazoa; phylum Platyhelminthes; class Trematoda; order Plagiorchiida; family Fasciolidae; genus Fasciolopsis; species Fasciolopsis buskii. Next base: position 45,468 of record LUCM01003877.1, read on the forward strand.
TTGCGTGCATGCATGTACCAACACATTTGTTTTGAAATCATCAACATATACCGGGGCATATGCATTAATATTTATATCGTTGGTACATAATCAGAACATATTTGTGCAAATTTGTGTGCGCAATTGCTCAAAAGTCAGCGTTATTGGTAACTGGCAGACGTTTCGGCAAACTTGGGTAGCCATTCTCGAAACTCCTGTATTGAGAGGAGCCACCCAAGGTGTCCAAAACGTCATCCAGCTACACATTCTACTGATACCTCTGTGGTACTGGTTTTTAAGCAGTTGCACACATAAATTCATCACATGGCACGCCGTTTTTTCTATGCACTGAGAACCCCGTTTGATCGAGGTTTGTTAACCATCAGCACCAATATTCGTCCAAATATTAGAAGTACGCTGTGCGGCGTTACAGTCTCATTTATGTCCCCTCCATAACATTTACGTCAAGTTTACTCATACATAGCCAATTATTCCTGATTGTCAGTGGGGTTATTTAATTTGAGTTTTTCTTCTGATCTCTAAGGAGGCAAGAAAAAGAATATGTAAGCAGTTCTACGTGTTTAGTCGCTACAGAAATTATTGTAGATTCTTCTGCTTTTGAATATTCTTATGCAAGCTGCCCCATATATAAACTTGTGCATATTAAGTGTACACATTTGTATATTTGGGTACAAATCTAAATTTCTTTCTGAAGTTCACACTTGCGATCGTGTACAAATATATGCATACGCACATATAAATCTACATGCGTAAGCGAGCTTTTTGGCATTTATGAATAAAAACAGTATCATTGGCTACCTTACAAAAATAGTGTGCATTACTTGATCAGCGTGTTTTAAGACTGCAGTTTCTTATTTTTGACTATATTATCCATAGGTATCCTGCTTTTCATATTCCATTGTCTCTTAATTAAGAAACCAAAGAACGTGGCCCAATCGTCCGCAATCCTTTAGGTGTGAATTTACGTCAGACTTAAGTGAGATAACAGTTTTTCCAATGTCGATTCTAACAAATGAACATTGGCCGTTTTTCATGCAAATAAGAACAAAAGGGCAACGAAATTTGCTGTAAGGAGCACACATCTGCGGCAACGACAGCTCCCATTGGCCAGTTCACCAGTGTGTGTGGCAGGCTATAACCTTTCGTCCGCAAATCAGACCACGTCTTATATTTTGGTGATAAAAAGTAGTCTTTGTATTTATGAATGTGCCGGAACCCACCTTTCGCTTGCATGCAGGAAAGAAACCAATGTTGGGACACTGATTAATTCAACATCAATTCTAGTGTTTCAAAAATTTGAAAAACCCTACAGAACAAATCGAAAACAACAGGACGTGGCGAACAAGCTCGTTTTCAGTTATTCGTGTTCATGCCAATACATAACATTAAATATGGTCTGGAGATGGTTCAAGGGAAATTGTAGGTTTGCAGTCACATCAGTTCACAACTCTAAGAGTGCGTCTGTGTGTATGTGTAATTGATCAATTTGTCACACGATCAGGTTGTAGACCACTTGTTGGATAATGACAAGTGGGACAGGGAAGTTTAAGAGTCTGGACAAATTGTTTCTGAGCCCATAGAGGGGTTTACACAAACGGATAGATACGGCTTCGGCTGTGTTCAAGATGCGACATTTGACAGTTCTTGATTGTCCGTTCGTAACTTTGTAGATGGTGCGAAAAGCACTTGTCACGTTCACTGAGTGGTTTGACTCCGCAAAGTGTGAACACACCGCGCTAGTGATTGCCTTAATTGTTCCTGTGCTCAACCAAGCCGGGAGGTGTTCCCGAACGCGATCGGACAAACGCCTGGTCGTGCGGCCGATATACCTGGTCCCACAGGAGCAGGTGAATGAATACACACAGAATGAGGCCGCAGAATCTGGCAGTCTGTCCTTTAGTTGGAAACACATGATCGGTTTGGATGTGAATACAGTTTTTAACTGTGCAGCAAAGAATGTTCCACTGATTGAACTTTAC
>LUCM01003877.1:48794-85664 GCA_008360955.1 Fasciolopsis buskii
GTAAAGTTCAATCAGTGGAACATTCTTTGCTGCACAGTTAAAAACTGTATTCACATCCAAACCGATCATGTGTTTCCAACTAAAGGACAGACTGCCAGATTCTGCGGCCTCATTCTGTGTGTATTCATTCACCTGCTCCTGTGGGACCAGGTATATCGGCCGCACGACCAGGCGTTTGTCCGATCGCGTTCGGGAACACCTCCCGGCTTGGTTGAGCACAGGAACAATTAAGGCAATCACTAGCGCGGTGTGTTCACACTTTGCGGAGTCAAACCACTCAGTGAACGTGACAAGTGCTTTTCGCACCATCTACAAAGTTACGAACGGACAATCAAGAACTGTCAAATGTCGCATCTTGAACACAGCCGAAGCCGTATCTATCCGTTTGTGTAAACCCCTCTATGGGCTCAGAAACAATTTGTCCAGACTCTTAAACTTCCCTGTCCCACTTGTCATTATCCAACAAGTGGTCTACAACCTGATCGTGTGACAAATTGATCAATTACACATACACACAGACGCACTCTTAGAGTTGTGAACTGATGTGACTGCAAACCTACAATTTCCCTTGAACCATCTCCAGACCATATTTAATGTTATGTATTGGAATGAACACGAATAACTGAAAACGAGCTTGTTCGCTTCATTGTTTTTCTCAGTTCTACCGTGGTTGCTATTTTGCAGCATCGAATAACGGTGCGACAATATCCAAAGGACCGAAGACCAGAACTACTGCAGAGAAGCGGAGGTATCTCAAAAGCACAACAGCACTGCTCGAGGCATTAGGTCGTATGGCCTCAGGTCTCTGATAATCAGTCAGTGGGACCCGATAGATTCCGACCTAGTAAGTTAGTTCATTCTAAGCAGGTCAGTCTATTGGTTAGAGTTCTTACTCTTATTTTTTGTTGAATCATGTTCATATATGGGCCGTGTACTTTCAACAAGGTCAAGAAGATGACCATCTTCCAGCCGTCACCAGCTTCGAAGAATAACGTACATCGAGGGAGTCAGTCCGCGACCAGGTTTAATATATCCCTTAATAAAAGTTATCCAAAAGAAATATCGCTGAACATCAATGTGTTGTGGAATTTCAAAGGCCGAGTTAAATGCATTGATTTGCCAAGGGTCTTGTTGTGGAACTGCGGGGATTCAGATTTAGATGACTTTTGCATGCGAGGATCTGCAGCGCTAGCCTTTATCTTTGTGGAAACTAAGCGAGGTGCTGATTCTCTGAAAGACTGTCTGTTGTGGCAAAGTTTATGGTTGCTAGTATTCACGGTGAGCGAACATTGAGTGATTGCGAATTAGCGTTATCGTGTTTCCATACAAGAAAGTTGCCGATGTTCATTGTGACACTAGTCACTAACCGTGGCTTTGACATTCTTAACGTCGAGCATGTGGTCAACTATGACCTCCTCTTGTAAATAGATGGGTGTATATATCGTATTCGTTGTACTGGTAGCGTGGATAATCTAGGTATTGCAATGTCTTTTTTCATTGACAAGAACAGAAGTCTTGCCGTCGTGGTCTTGTCGAATTGCCAGATGAAGTTAACCGATTTGTCCTGTTGTGGCTAAGACCAGTAATTATCGACGCTCAACACATGGCTTTTCGACGGTCGAAGAACAAACGTAAAGGTAGTAACTTCTGTTCTCAGGATTATCTTCAACAGTCTAGCGCTCAAAGAGGCAGCAGTGGTGGTTATGGCGGATACAATCCGTTTGGTGAAGATTGTGTGTCCTGGAAATTTAGAATGATGCGAGATGATCAAAAATCAGGGAGCAGCACCAAAGTAAACGCACATGAAACATTATGCCAGGTTTCTGAGGTTTCCGTGTGCTTCTAAGTGTCGTTAAGGTACATTCGGGACCACGGCTGCAAGAGGGGTTACCCCATCTTGCCACAGATGGATGTTTTGGTTAAAAACTTCACAGATCCCACATATTTTTAAGCCAGTGATATGTAATGGCCAAAGTGTTTACAATGAGGTGCACAGTATCAGCTTTCATTGGCTCAATAAAGTCTCGCTATACTCTGTTGCTCTCAAGACCAAGTCCTCTAGCCAAAAGCTCCGAGCGGAGATCCCTAAGAAAATCTTCTGCTGTAATCGGAGTAGCCTCAGGACAGAGCCATCTGCTACTGGATGCGTCCCCTAGTCGCGGATAGGGGAAAGACCACCATCCAGGTGATCACCGTGGAAGAATGTTTTAAACGCATCTGATAAGTAGCCGCAGGTGAGCAACGGCGAGGTGCGTCGTCGTTTGCTGGTTGCAGACAGCCGTCTTTTGACTGATATAATCGCTTTAAGTCGCCTTCGGTTGTTTGAACGTGTTGCGTATGCCTGCCCTTCATCTGCCCTTTCGTGCGCTTTTTCCACACACTGAGCAAGGCTGGAGGAAGTGACTTGGTGTAGGGGTATGAAGAAGTTGGCTTTGGCTTTTGCCTCGGTTGGCGCTTCTCGCCGTTCTTGTTGGGGCCCAATAGGCAAGGCTTGTCATTGATTGGAGACGCCGGTATATATGGCGCAGAACCAAAATCAGTGGCACGAGTGGTGCATGGCCTGTCTGTAGAACTTATTCCCCCTAAAAATGACCTGAAAACAGTTAAAAAATGTGAAAACGCAGAAACAGTCAGTTTATTGTTTTCTTATCTTTCCTCCTGGTTTTCCCCTTTTGTGAAGTCCCATTTATGTTTTTGCGCTGGCACCATGCTTTGTTTCAAGCTAGTGTATAGTATATATGATCTGAGCAGCTCTATGGCAGGGCGCTTAAGAATGAACGGTGAAATATGACGAACAACCGCTGATGTGGAAAAGCCTGGGAGAGCGAACAAGTTCAGTTCTATTTTCTTTCACTGATTTCTACTTTTGTGATTCTTTTGAGACCTAAACTGCACTTAAATACGGTGTTTATTTGTACTTTCAGGATTTGTTATGAAAGCCTTTTGCTCACACGATTTCTGCTGAATGACAGGAAAATGCTGCTAGGAAGTTCATTATCTAGGCAGAAGAACGATTAGGACGCTGATTCAAAGTCTTTAATTTCTGCGGAAACCTGTTTACAAGAAAGCGAAGAGTGTTTGAGTGAAAGTTCGTCTGCTTCAATCAACCAGTTTAGGCCCCGAACTCAAACCAACTCGAGACTAGACGATCAGGGGACTGGCTAGTTCTGTTGCTACTTGTTGACTGTTCGGGCACGATTTAATCTTCCGCTGGAGATAAGCCATTGTGAGTAGCTCGTTGAGTTATTAAGGTTCACAATCCTTCACACCACGCCAGGGTCATAACGGCATTGATACTTCTTCAGACAAAAACGGTATGACTTGGAATATGATGACACGGTTGTGATTCTTGGTGCAGACCTAAGTAACTTGTAGACTTTTCTCAGTTCTCTAAATGGCGCTGTAGGTATGCTTGGAATGCCTCTTGTGTTTGTGAAGTGTAAAATGCTTTCACAGGACCGAGTTACCTGGGAGCCGAACCTAGTTCTCACAGGGAAAGAACTGGGCGAAGTGGACACATTTAGTTAACTGGAATGTTTCATGTCACCTGGCGAATGTGCATCGGATGACGTGTCTCCGCGCTCCATTGGCAATTATCAACTTGAGGCATCCATGATTTTGGCATAATATCTCGTTGGCGATACACAGTCGGGTATAAACAACATTGGTGATGTCGTTGCTACTTTGTGGTTTAGGAACTCATATGATGAGAATAAATATGCGAAGAATTTTTGTTTGAACAACGTTGTCAGCAGTGAACTGGTAGATAGTGATGGATAAATCTACTCAGTTATTCAGGGATTAGACATAAAATACTGCGTTCTAGAGTAGGTCTTAGGAAGATCCGCATTCTAAATAAAGCAAAGTGTTTGGTTTTACAAGCTAAACCGAACTGAACTTTCGGGATTTTTAAAAAAATATTTTCGGCTGTTAAGCGTTAGTCACCGAAGTTCCTAAAAAATGCATGCAAGTTTCAAGAGGCAGCGTTTCTATTATAAAGTAATGAATCGAAGATTTACACCCAATTTTCGCCAATTGTTTAATGTTCCGCAAAGTTTGGCTCTTTATTTCAGTAGAAAATGAGGGACAAACAAAATAATCTAATTAGGATCTAGTTTTTGTACTTTAAAGTCTCCAGTAGTGGTCCTTGTATTAACACTTGGAGAAGTTTATTTGTTTCTAGTTGTAAAATTTTAAGTGTTTACTCTTTTGCCAAATCACAAAAGTGACTTAGGATTCCATCTTCAAATCAGTAGTACCCATATGCATTAAATCTAAGGAGAATATTGTTGTCTGAATGTCACAGAATTTTATCTGTTAAAAAATGCAGGTTGGTTATATTGGTTTTATATGTCGCATTTTGTCTGAGTGATTCTGATTTGCCTGAGTGGTTGAATTTCTTAAACTGCGTCTTGAGAAGCTTATCAATCAAAATATTTAGATGCCGCGGCTGTCATCTTGGAGAAATTTCGTAAAAGGTCTTAAAACGCTCGATAAACCCCTTCGAAACTCTTTTCATTCAAAATATTTTTTCTTCCAATTAGTTCTTTGACCTATTACATTTCACTATTTCTGGCACTTTTTCCCATTTGACTGAATGGTGTTGTGAGGTCGTAGACTAAGTCATGGAGAGTTGATATAAGTTCGAGAGTTATAAAAATTAACTGACAAACTTCTAGATCGTTTAAATATCTAACTGGAACGAAAATTAAGATTCGCCGGCTGAATTCTGATTTTGTTGATTAAGAATATCTCACAAAATGTATCAGCTTGTGCAAACCGGATTTGTTCTCGAGAGAATTTTACATTTTTTGAGGTTTTTTGCTTGGTATAGCATACAGTTGTGTTCACGGGACAATTGTCAGCCTTAAATGGGATCAAGTTAAAAAAACGTCACAACCGAATTAGAGAATTATTCTAAAGCAATACCGATTTACGGGTGGTAAAAAATTCCATTCTTCTTGACGAGCACACAACCCAAGCATCTTACATAATTCCCGAACTTTGGATTGTCACTTGTGAGCATCAGTCATTTTGGATGGATAAATGCCGTCCCTATAATGTTGTAAATATCTTACCTCTATGGTTCGTATCACTGAAAAACTTTTTGTACGTAAATTACCACAAGGAAGGGATGCTACAGCATTTCCGGACCTCCTAATTCAGTGAAAGTGACTTAGGATTCAACATAAAATAGAATAGTATCACTATTCACCAATGATCTTCATTACACGTGTATTTTAACTGATCACTGAAGAATGAGTTATTTGAATAAAAACCTGCGTAGTCTAGACGAACTTCGTCTCCCCTCTCCGAATCCGACAGGCTTCCTATCTGTCCAGAGTCTTAATGCGGTCTGTATTTAATCATATAATCATTCGACACCATAACTATCCCAGAAATGCAATCATCAAATTAAAAATCTCAGCAACAGCTTCTCAATCCTTTGGGTCATTGCGGATAGGGAGCAGAAAGCGGTGTGCATTTTCTTCGTTTGTCAAATTCCTCAAATGTCTGCGACAATTTGATAATATGACCGCAGATGCACACCAAAACTCATAAATTATTACATTAGCTACTTCACGGCTTTTAATCAACGTTTAACTCCAAGCCAGTTAGTCTCAGTTGTGAGCGTTCTGGCAAAGTCAAACTGGCTAATGTGTTAGACGCTCTCTGAAACTCCAATCTCGGTGCACTAGTACACGAGGCAGAGTCTAGGAAAAAAACAATGGGTGAAATGAGTTCTTGCTGTTCTATTTAAAAATGGCAGTAGGATAACAACACTTCCACCTGGTACGTGTTATGAACCGTTTACAGAGTTGCTTGACATTAAGCCAGATGGTCACCTTAAGCTGTGGAGCTTGGTTTTCGATGTATACATGGGTCTTACCCGTGTCATAGACTTTGGACGCTATTCGTTCGAATTTCAACAAAATGGAATTCTTTGGGGTGGATATCTTGCAAATACATCTTCAAACTTAGTACCTACTATCTTGTCTGTTTCGGTAATATCAATTACTGATGCAAGCAGATTGAGATCAATATTTCCGTTTTAAATTTTTCGGATTATTAATGAATTTGCTGACTTTCCTGCGAATTGAACTTCGGCGCTAAAATGCTTCTGGGGTTTCGTTGTGAATATCTGCTCACGGTGTTCAAGCATCTCAGTGAATAGCATGAAAATGCTTTCATTATGGTAAACACCTCTTCCCCGGAATGGGATGTCCTTTTTAAGGCATACTGCGTGCCATGTCGCGCATGATTGTTTAGAGGTCATTCACATCGCTGCAGATTGCCAGTACATAGAAAGGAGACAAAATGGGTGAGACTCAAAACTAGCCGGTCATGAACACCTAGGGATCATTATGAAGTTATTCTGATTCACATCGTCGTAGCAGTTTGGCAAACAGTAAATAGTCGGCTCCTTTTGTTAGATTTGAGATACAGTTGATTCTAGAACAGTACCAGGCGTAGGAGAATTTGGGAAACAGGCTGCTTGAATCTTTCTAAATGAATTAAATCCCTGTGGGCAGACCAATATTGTTCGCTTATTTTACTTAGTAAAATTTCAGACGTTCTGAGGCCTATCATTTTTCAGTATACTCAAACCACTCAGAGATTCACCTTGGATATCAGTGTAGTCCTTCGCTAATATCTCATGAACAGTAGTAACCTTGTTTCAGCTTCGTACACAATCGAAAGTCTTGTGATTTTGTTTTTAATGATGTACATTGGGATCAACGGAAGCCATTTGAGTGTTCACTTTTGGATCAGAAAACAACCGCCATCAGTTAGTGTGAAGAAGTATTGACATCTCGGAAACCGCTTGTATTTCACTTACTAGACCTGAAAATTAGTTTTTTACGAAGACAATTATAAGTACATTTCTTCCACTCCTTTGATTGCCTACCTGAATATGAGCCAACACACCCGTGTTTCTTGACAATATAATAGGATCGGAGTAATATACTGATCTCTTTTCTTATTTTTTCGAAAGGAGCTACTGGACTCGTGCATAATTTTGTTGGGAGTAAATAAATTGCCAGTTATTAACAGATTTTAATTACCCGACTTTCCACTGAAAACCACGGAAACACAGTACAGTTAGGAATAATCGGCAATATATATTCACTGGGCCGGAATCGGGATGCGAATCCGGAACGAACGACTGCAAGTCGAACGCCTTAGCCATTAAGCTAGACGGGCTGATACTCAACGGCTCACCGAACACTAATACTACACGATATATACATCGGCATCTGACCTGCAAGACCCAGCGACGGATAAGGGAGCTATATCGTGTAGTTTTGATTTTGATGGTCCGTTAAGAATCAGCCCGGACAGCGTAATGGCTAAGGCATTTGACTCATAGTGGCCCGTTCTGGGTTCGCGTCCCAATTCCGGCGCGGTGGATATGCACTGTTCATGAACCCGAAGAAGTATAAAACAGCTGTACAGGGTTTCCATGGTTTCCAGTGACAAGTTAGATGTTGATATTGCATGAATAATCATTTGGAGAAGTCAAATCAAAACTGAACACTACCAAGATTTTACCATATGTGGCGACATTTTCCTTCAAGAGAAGTGATAGATTTGGCGGAGACAGGGCCAGTAATTAAATATAACAATAGCGATTTTCAGCTCCACTTTCAACATATTTCAACGGTTTTGCTGTATAGGTGATCGTCAACTCTCTAGACCCTATCGATTATTCATTGATTCATCCATTAAGACTATTATAGTCAGGCCAATTTTTTGTTGGTTTCTATGTTCAACGGTAGCTGAATGCTTTGTATGGAGTTACCGAGTTTTCTCACGTCCCTGGTAAGACACAGCAACAGCTAATAATTATAAACATAAAAGAATATATTAAGTTTCGTGGTCGTTAAACATGGTTACTAGAGAAAATCATGTAAACATTCAATCTCCTATTACTAAAAAAATCATATGTATCAAATTTGCTATGTGCTAATGAAAACTGACTTGAATTGAGAGCCACAGAACATCTTACTGAATTCATCCGTTGAAAACTGTTGAGGAGGTCACTGGAGTTATGCTTGGTGGACGGCCTCATTAAGGGGGTATTTTGATGTTAAGGACTCTTCGTTTCGCAAAACCAACGACCAATAAAAGTGTGCAACCTGTCACTGATTGGGCACTTTTAATAGTGTTTCTGGGTTTTCTGTTACTCTCGGCTTATTCGGGTGACCTGACGTCTGTTTAACAATTGCTGCAGTTGGTATAAATATTTAGCTCAAAATTCGGTTAGGTGCAGGTTGCGGGACCTTTGAGATAATTTAGATGAGTTCGTGACTCAGAACATGAAGTCTGATATCCAATGCAGATAAACGAGTAGACGGATGCCAATCGGTCTCCATCAGGTCAATTAATCTTCGGTAGTTAGTCCAATCATATCAAGCAAGATATGATTCCAGGTCAGCCGCGGGTATCTTACAAGGTATACGGCTTATGCCTTTGTGGAAGAAGAATACTAAGCCCCGCGAGTGTCCAGTCCAGTTCAAGGGGGTCAAGAACTCAGCAACCAGTCATAAAATTCCAGCCTTTTAGGCTCTCAGATCCTCCCACTCTCTGCCAAATTAGAACTTTAGTCACTGACTCAGGATACAGTCATGTTGGCCTACATTTCACATTGATTTGGGTGGTACCGAGCCCATGGAGAAACTATGAACCAGGATACACCACTAATTACAAAGGCAAAGTATGAAAAATTTGACCATCTATAAATAGCCAAATAAGGAGTCTTTTCTTTTCCTCTTTCTGTCACACTGTATTCTCATTTCATGAACGACATATTCATTATAACCTGTGACATGCAAAAATCCTGGAGGGTGACCGAGGAAAGGAGGAATGAACACTTCATTACAAAGCAATAACTGAAGCTGATTCCCAAAATATCCAAAAGGAAGTGTCCATCTTTAGAATAAAACCTTAAATGCGCATAAACACACCCTTGAGCTAAGTCCTAGAGCAAACTTGTGGATGTATGCTGAGTTGTTGCCAAAACCCACCCTGCTTCGGATAGCAGGTCAAATATAGTACTGTTAGTTACATAAGGCGCCAGCATTACTGGTCGAAAATGAATTCCAAAACAGAAGTCAACAGAACTGCAGTGAACAAGACGGTGGACCGAAGATCGCACCATTTGTTGGCGGCTATTTATCCAAATGGAAAAAATTAGCTGTCAGTAGTCCTTCTAATCGAATTAATCGAAATCAGCCTTTCAGCTACTTACTACTTCGGCATAGGCAGCAAGTTGCTCACATAGTTTACTATGGCCGGGAGGTTGCATTCGGAAAGCAGCTATGGCTAAGTGATTTTTGTACAAAAATTTGGCGATTAAATAGAAAAATGTTAACTTGTAAGATAACAACTTAAATGGAGAGCACTTCATTTCAAAACATTTTCCAGTAAAAGACCTACATTTCTCATTTGGTAAACGTTGCTCATTGAAACATAGATGGATGAATTGTAAATCAACACTGAAATACATAAATATGTCTGCAGGTGTAATAATCAGGCGAGACCAAATTTATCGCTTTGATTATAGTTTTAGCGCGATTCATTTTTACTAACCTTGACCTTGCATCGATGCGTTTTGTTTTGGATTGCTACCTAACAACACCATACACTCAAAAGAGAACTGAATGAAAAATAGTTACAGGACGGTTATGAGATAATACGAACTATAGGGCGGTTCAAAGGTGGGGCGTTTGAGGAAGCCAGTGATTGCGACACAACCATATCACTTATTACCTCTGATTATTGCATGGGAATATCGTGGACAATATTAGTGAACCTAGACGATTTAATCTATTGGTCAAGGTTTTTTGTATTTCCACCACGACACGAACCAGCCAACTTCACCCATCTTCTAGCCAATACCTGCATCGGAGAACAGTACACAAACGAGTAGATAATTTATCGGGATGTGCAATGAATATTTCAATCAAACATACTGAAATGCAGCGCTTCTAAACGTTTAATCCTAAGTTCCAGCGTAATAAGCCCAAACCCTCAGTCGCCAATAACATTCTTTGTCACTGACGCATAAGGCTTTGCCACTTAGGATAAGTCAGTTTCACGAAAATGTCTCGGCAGTATAAAACGAAACAAGAATGTTTTACCGTTCAAGTTTCGACTTAAGTGTTTTCACCTTATTTTCAGTGTGACGATTCGCCGCAGGTACAATGCCAATTTCACTCGACCCGTACTATTGCCATGAACAGATTCCGATTCCACCAGCTTTCCCGGATATTCTTAAACAGTTCACGAAAGCTGCAATTCGTACACAGCCGAAAGATGTTTTGAAATGGTCACACGCGTAAGATAACCTGGTAAATTCCCTCACCCCAATACCTATTGTCAGGTATTTCAAAGCATTAGCACACTGTGAACCACCACCGGTGAAAGAACGTTTAGAGGTACCGATCAGTACTCAAAAGACGGATACTGGGCTGACACCAGGAATTTTGAGAATACTCAACAACCAAGTGAGTTGCAATTAGCAATTAACATCACAGTGTTTTTGAAAACTAATTATTTCGAGGAAAGGAAGAGTAAGGTGTTATTCAAATAAATTTTACAAAACTGGCACTGAAATTGCTAAACTACTTCGCGGAACACCCAGAGAGCAAGTCCTCGGGATAAACTGACGAATGTAGGTATTTTTTCATGAGCAAGAGTTTACATAGTTTTATTCGAATAACAGAAACATTGTGACATATCTGTAAACAATTCAGTCACGATTATCACAATTATATCCCTCATTCATCGGAGATCAACGAAGTACAAACTAATGCCTCTACTCCAACGGCCAAATTCCGTTCGATTTAGGTTGAACAATTGACCTTGGGCGAGTGTGGCTTGGTTTTGGTTGCTGCATCGTGAGTGTGATTAGTAGTGGGAGAAAAATTAAAAGGATCCTTAGGCAGAATGTTTCTATAGAAGCAACAATATTTCGAATGTAACAATGCCGTTAGCTGAGACATTTGTTCATATCGTTCCTGGTCTCCTATCATTGCGCTGAAAGATCTCATGGCATCATACCCAGTTTTAGATCGGTCTGTAGCTTCCTACATACTTTTCCAATAGTGTTACATTTGCCCCGTAGTTCTCGCATGTTTAAGGACAACAGACTGAAGGGCTAGTCATTTATTTAAAAAAAATCCCCATAGGAGACATTTTGGTTTGCATGATAGATTAGCTATCTGATTACTAGCTGATACCAAGCATATCTAAAGCTAATTTTTATTCCGCTGTGATGTCAAATTTTCGAACAATTCCTGAAACATATGCATATAGGAGCAGCTGAATGCCTTACTTAGCTTTGTGTCTTCCAGTTACCTGTGCCCAAGTGATCGTTCATCAAAACCTTTCGTCGATAGTCCTATTTATGTCACTATCCCAACGATGCTTTTCTTGCTACATAGTGACAAGAAACTGCATCCTCTCTCACCAAGCGCGTGGATTCGATGTTAAAATGCAAATAAATGCTTTCGCAAACGTAATTTACTGTGAAAAAACCAATGGTTTTATGTGAATACTTCGTATTTTGACCCGAAGTGGCAACGAGAACCCCAGGTTTTCTTGCCCATCACTAGACAGACGAACACTATCTTTATTTTGTCCCAGTATAATAACGGCATTTTTTTGAAATTCTGAGTAGTTGGCATATTCTCCACTAACATGGTTTTCCCGAAGCTCCATGCTTTCCACTGGATCCAGGAAATTAGGAGACCATGGAAGTGGTCTGCCCCGTCTGACTGTCTTGTTGCTTTGAGAGGTTCTCGTCTGATGGAGAAGTGCGTCATAATTTGAAGTGAAATGATTCATTCTCCGGAGAAAACATTTGACACGTTTTTCTTCTCCAAAATGCTCAATTACCCATTATTGTTAGACGTTTGAGTCAAAGTCACAAGATGATCGCAGTAGACAAACTGTTGCACTATCCTAAGTTGGTGGCTTGATGAAAATCAGGGACCAACGCGCTTTAATAGTATGCTGCTAAGGAAACAGTCGCATAAACTGGTCGGTCAAAACAGACAAGTTCAAAATTTTAATTTTCAATACTGATGTTTTGACAAAACTATAGAATAATACAGGTAACCACAAAAATAGAAGCGGAACGATTGTTTTCGAGATCAAACTTACATTTATGTATGTATGTGTATGTTAACATTCCGCACTCATGCTCATAGCCAGACTAATTCATCTGTACGTGAGACTGCGAAATATTTGTCTGACTAAGTATTGAGACGAAGCATAAAATTTCCGTACGACCAACTGTAAATGAACCTATTTCAATCGAAAGGTTTGATGACTGCAGCATTTATAGTCCTGTCTTTGCAGGCAGACAATTATTCTGGGGATCATTAAAAAGCAGAAAATTCACTTTTTGGAGTACACGAAAGCGTTTATTCATTGGACCTGTCTTTGTTTAGTAAGAACAAACCAATCAGTCACTATATATATATATATATATATATATACCAGTCTGAAAACAAACATGGTGCCAACGCGAAATGTAAACGGAACTGAAGAAGCGGGGAAATCAAAGGAGAAAAATTGGAAATAATAAAAAATAACTAACCAACTGTTCTTTGTGTTTTCACCATACACGTTTTGTAATTTTCCGGTTGTTTATGGAAGATAACGAACCTCGTCATTGTTCACCCGATGTTCCCAACAGACAGGAATAATGCTTCGGAGACATTGGTAGCCAAAAACTGAACGTCCCCGGGTATCCTCAATGCGGCTAGACCTAAGCTCACAACCGTAAAGAAGAACACCACAAATTGCGGAATTGTACACCCCTACTCTGAGGGAAATTCGGATGTCATGGGGGCGCCACAAGTGTCACAGGTTCCCGAAAGCTACTCTATCTTTCGCAATTCGTAATGTGCCCTCCTCCTTAACATCTCTACTACGTGTGATCAAGCTCCCAAGGTACTACCTCTAACCGATCACCAAAAAGGCTGAGTAAAAATCAGGCCCCTGCCAGTCATAAAGAAGTACCTTGCAGTTTGATGGTGCAAAGCACATACCGTATCTAGAGACCTCAATCACCAAGCGGTCTAATGCGAGTTGAACTGTCTCTGTATTGTCACTCACCAAGGCGATATTTCCGGCATACTCCAAGTCAAAAACTCTCTTCCTTAGGAGAAGTTCAACTGTACCGTCTAAAACACTAGTTGAAGCGTCCTGTAGAACAACTTTTATGACAAAGTCGAAAAGTAATGGGGGTATATGGCAGCCTTTTCGTGCTCCTTTGGAGATGACGAAGGGTGGCGAAAGCTGGCCATAAACCCTAACCCGACCCTAAGTATAACGGCGCAACTGTTTAAGGACCGACTTATGCTTTTCATGTTTTTTATTTCTCAACAAACAGTACCATAATGCAGATTAATGAGCAGAATCAATCAGTCGCCAGCTGCTAAACGATGGACGTGTTTTTGAAGGTTCACAGAGAATGTGCATATTTATGGAATCGGTAGTTCCAAACTACAGCTAACTGGAAAGATTCCATTCCTTTGCCTTTCCATTGAGTTTTTCTCATAATTTGTATTTGTCTTTGCTTTACCAAACACATTTCTAATTATAAACTAAGCGTACTCGTCTTTTTGACATACCACTTTTTCATCTATATTTCAAGCTGTCGTCCATGAGGCAAGTGCCGATTTCGACCATAGAGGAAAGATGGAAAGACTTATCGCTTCCGATTGAACGCTTTCAAGAACTTTGCCGACTGGGGAATTTTGTGGGTGTTTGTGAATGGAAACATTTTTTAGCTCTGGCTGCTTCCGATCTCTGTAAAGTGAGTGACTTCAAGGCGGGGAATAATGTAAATCCGACATCTCGTAATGAATCAGGGAATTCGCATGAAAATAGGGAGAACGTGTGATCGACTTGTTCTTCAGAGTAAAATATTATCACTATCTTCATTGAAAAGATTACATTGAATTTAATTTTTGTGCAAAGATTGAGGTTTATGACTTTCGTCTAATCGAATGAAGCATTTAAAAGCCAAATCACTCATGACCAACACCCGATGTTCGAAAAAAGGAAGATAATGAAGAAAATCGATTAAGTTCCGGTAGTAAAGATGGGAAATGAACGTGAAATTGATGTTGACAGTTGGTCGTAAAAAATCACAACTTAGTGGCACAAAACAAGATTGGCTAACACCGAAAAACATCGCTTACGACAAGGATAGTAATGGGCACTTTTTCATGGCCGGACTAATTCCGAATGATTTAAATTTGACTGGCCACATTTAATCTTAAAATTTGCTTGCCAACAAACTGGAAACCACCAAAGTCCATGGCTGCACGGTTACTGTAACACACCATAAAAACACCGTGTTACGATTACAGGTTGTATTCATCAATTGTATTGAAGCAATAGCACTTTCTCACAGTGGATATTTTTCTGATCTTTGTGTTAACGATTGTATAGAGTATTGGTTTCTGGATGGTATTTACAGCTATAGAATTTGAGATATTCCGATATTTTAGTTGGGGAGATCCAAACAGTAAATTTGATGCTGGATTGGATGTTTTGGATATAATTGAGTTATGGGATACAGCCAAACTAGCCGCGCTGAGATGAGAAATCTTCCATTTCATCCACAAGCCAAATATTTTTAGGTAAACCCAAAGCTCTTTCTGATGACTATATTTATTTCTGTTTTGTCATTGAAACGAATTAATTCACCAGAACCTTCCGGAAACATTGAAGTTAATTTGCGAACTGTTAACTGCGGATCCCGAGGGTGGCGCGGCCCGAATTCAGTTTGACCAGTGGCTTGATTTTTATCGTTATTTGGGGATGATTGACGAAATCCCAGAAAGTCACATCAGTCATGTGTTGGCCTATTTGACATTTGACATGTAAGTGAACATGCACGTACGATTGTTTTCCACGAACCTTTAAATATTCATGGTAAATGCTGATCAGGATTACTATGCAGAAATGACAATCGACATCTAATAGGGGGATAGCAACACGTGACAGTTCTGGGTCAAATGTTATTTGTTCTTCTTACTAAGCATTTTGGACGAGAGGCAGGGTCATTTTCAAACGTAGCGCGACTGGAACAAAAACAATGAAACCAGTCATTCCCTTGGACCTTTATTATTTCAAACACTTAGCATCCGGTTGCCGTGGTTTTGTTCCGAAACCACAGTGATGCATGGAATGTATCAATTAGTTCGTATTATTCGAGGAAAACTGCATTCATTTCGACTATCTAGCGTCGCTTCGACCACAAGATACTACCGGTGAATGCATAAAAAACGAAACCGTATCGGTTACTATTCCTATCTTATTCGCGCGAATTACCACCAAGATTTACTGTTCATTTCTCAGATTGCAAAACAGTGGGCTTGACAACTTTTATATGATTAAGTTTACTAATTCACGTTTCCACACATCTCTTTAAATCAGGACTGCTCACCTAGACTTGGAAACAATTATACCCCGAAAACAACGTTGCGCTGGATGTGATTTTATTTCATTAGTTCATAAAAGACTTTTGTTTAGTCTCTTTTGACTGGGCCACTTGATTGGTGCATCAGAATTCATAGACCACTGTTTGTTTGGCACCGTTCGAGATTCCCCTGTTGCGCTTTGCAACAATACAGATTGACTTTTTTAAAGAACTGATCGTTGACAAACCTTTCAACGCTTGCTATCACACAATTTACTAGGGTTAGATTCACCTTACGAAGTTCAATCAAGAGGATGCTGACGTCTGCCTGGTATACATAAACATCCAGGGATAGGCTTTTCCCATCTTCATCTAAAGGACTGCGTGTGACTCTACTTACTTCAAAAGTTCCATTCTTACTAGCTACTGACAAAATTCATAAAATATTGGAACGTTGTTTTATTCAAAATTTTTATTGATGCTTAGGCTTAGTTAAATACCTTAGGACCACGTGCCACAGTCAAGGTGCAGTGAAACCTCAGTTTCTCATCGGTTGCTGCTCGAGAGAGAGGGAGAGAGAAAGAGGAGAGAGAGAGTGATCTAACACAGAACCTTGATAAACACGTCAGAAAATTCAAAACTGGGAAGCCATATGACCAGTGACTCCATTCCTAGTGACCTTGAAAAATCTAGATTCCTCACCTTTTCGGTTGCCACGCCTGAATAAAACAGACAGACTGAATTCGGAAGGTTGAAATATATTACTTTTGAAATGTCCTGCAGCAGTATCAGGTTTTTATAGGGTCCTAATTGCAGCGTAAAATGTTGCATCGAAGGTCAAAGCGACGATGCACAAACAAAACAAAATCGATCTAATTAAGAGGACTGGATGAGTACATTGACCTGGAACGTGCTCGAGGCAATTCGTTAATGGAAGTAATCATCATTTCATAAGTACTGCGAGAAACATTCACCCATACGGCTTGTTCAGTGCCGTGGTTATTATCATCGTTTTCACATCTGTTCTTATTCTCGTCATCAGCCTCGTACATAGATTTTCCCCTGAATTTTGTATTCATCGTTGTGTAGCGGTCGTCCGACTAAAAATACACTGAGCTTAAAATCAGACCTGTTCTGTGTGGTGTAAGGTAGCAGATGGGACTCAGTGCGCGCAATTTTGGTCCGGGATGGCAATGGCTCAGTTTGCCCCTGAATATTGCACGAGGCTCGGGTGCATTCAACCAGGGCTCAATACACCAACAGTAGTTGAAGTTTCGGTGCATAGCGCAATATTGGAGTTCGTGCCGAGACTAGCAGTTTGACTAAAATTTACCCAACTCGAGGGATCTGATTAATCAAATCAAAATCACAACAAGCCAGGGCTAAAATTGAATACTCGATATTCTCGGAAGAAACTGTGTAAGAGGAATATTTGCGGCTAAGTTCGTTGGGTGTGTTATGATCTACTTTTAACTTTCATAATTACATTGGTCATTTTCGTGACAGAAATGCTCACAGACGTAATCAAATAGGAGGATGCTCGAGATTCCAAACTGTAAAACAACGTTTTGACATTTTGCTCTTGGTGAAATCCGATATCGTCGAAGACCGGTATACGCTTACTGTGCAGTGTTTTGCGATGGATGAAACAAACTGGCTTTTCTGCAAAGGGTCCTTCCCAATAGAGACTGCTTGAATTTATTGCTGAAGCAAATTGCCGCCGTGTGCACCTCATTCACCACTTCAGGTTAACAGTGCCTTGCTTAAAAACAACTTTTACTCTATAGATTTCATCCACACTATGGAAGCAAAAGTTTTTTATGGACCATCAGACCATCTGTTGCTAGTCCAATTTAAAGTTTTTGAAATAACCTAATAAAGTGCATGAGGTGGCCAACGTCCCTCGAAAACATCGCGGAACTAAAAACCGTGTTGAGCGGAGGGGAGGGGTGAAGCTTAACACCAATAAAGTATACCAGGATTTGTGATCGGCGAGTATGGCATTTAGATGGAAAGCAATGTGTGAGCTGGTGGGCATTCCGGCTAGCGCTGAAATACCTGCGATCTAAGTACCAAGCTCAGCGTATACAAAGCTTCTTAGTCTAGTAACATGAGCTAGGATACGCATCAATACTGGAAATGATTTTTAAAAACCACGATAGTATTCCAGACTATTTGCGGTAATGTTCAGTAGGACAGCCCACATTATCGTAAGAAGCAGTGCAGAGTCAACAGAATACTGAATTGTTCACCTTGATTATTACTAAAAGGGTCAAACAGTCACTATGGCCACTTCATTTTTTCAAGTCGAAATGCAATAATCCGAAAATCTCGTGGATAAAAGTCATGGAACTTTCAAAAATCAAAATGACCAAAAGAATATTTTGCAGTTCTACTGGGATTTTTTTGTCATTCAGCACCACGTGACCATCGTTTAATAAATTATGCCAGTAGGTCAGTGTTCTCTATTGCTCAGGAGCCCTCCGGCTATGGTAGATGAGACCAACAGTATAATAAACGCATTCTGTGAGTCCTTGGACCCGGTCACATGATTTGCTAAACTAATGTTAATCACGTCCTTGGCTGTATGTTAATCAAAGGAGTGTTTATCCTAACCGAAGCCACTAGATAACAGAGAAGTCTGTCGAACACGAAACACTCCCCTTTGTAACCTTATCTAGGGTATTTGTATTTATATCCGTAGGTAGTGGGGTGAATGTATGGAGCTGCCGCTTAAAATTCCGAAAGACGCTTACAACAAAATCGATGAGTTATCAACCACCTGAAGTTTCAGAAACCACCGATTTGTTGTAAACATACTTGCATTAAATGTAAATGGCAGAAATCTGGGAGCCGGATGTGAAAACTAAGTGAAAAATAAAACAGATGGAATAGTGAGTGTCGGCTCAGAATTGGCTATCTATTTGCCAGTTCTAGGGAAGATAATGATGGTTTGTACAATGTTGCGTTGCCTATATAATTCTGGCTTCAGCAAGTGAATTGATATGGATTTCGTAGTCCTGGGAAGCCTATCAACACTAAGACCGCAAGAAGTCACCTCATCAGTCTAATGTTTTTGAAGCTGTATGACTTTATTCTGGTGAACTTCCACATCGCCATTTTTAGTCACTGCACCCTTGTTTATTTATTCACTTTCTGTATCATCAGAGTTCAGTTTAATCTGGTTAGCAAGTACCTGATTTGGAAATATCCAGTTCGCACGCATTCCAACCACGGCACATGGTCATTTTGGCTATTCTCTTATCCTGACCTTTACCTTTGTTGTGCTGGGACTAACCAAACCATAGCGTTAAAGAATATACCCTAAAGGCCCAGCATGTTTATCAATTGGTTTTGTACCACGATTCAGGTCATGAAAAACTTATTAGTAGAGGTAAAATGTGAAGAATCTGCTCAACCCTGTTCGTAGTTGTTTGAGGATAAGTGAAATAAACATTGACAAATCAGTAATTCAGTCCCATCATTATTCCAGCAACTACGATCAGCTGTCTCGTTTCGCCAGAAACATTCAAGAACAAATATTTGCCGGTTCTACGGCATATGCTCATTCCGGATCTATTGGTGTTAGGTGATTCGTCGGTGGGAATTCTCGGGATGCCTAGATTAGGAATTTTCAAATTTACCAGCTTTGCGCCGTTTCTTTAGGCAAATCCATGGTTAAACTAGAGCGGGTCGAATTGTGAAAAATTCTAGCTTCGTGATGGATATCGGCTTACGTGCAACATGAGGAACAGATCTGTTGTTCGCAAGCCTTTTGGGTGGGGCGAACGTAATACTATTAAGAACAACACCAGGCAACGATGTATGGGGAATAGAAGGAAGGAACGCAAGACGAAGCATTACCATATAAAGGAGAAAACCGGTGCAACAAGGGCATGAATCGTTGAAGTGAGAATAAGAAAAGACCACAAAAATTTGTGCATCAGTAGAAGCGGGCACAGAGGACGGATAAGGTTACTTAGAAATAAAGCATTCAAACAAAAAGATTTTCTTGTTTTGTTTATTCTTCTCCGAAAAGCTTTGAATGACCTTCGCTGATTGCATATGAGAACTGGTTTTTTCGTTTATTTTAGCGCCAGCCAAGATGGGATGATCATGCCACGCAACTTTATGCACAAAGAATGTCCGAAGTTGAATCCTCGAGAATAAAACAAGGCATTCGTGGCCCAGGTAAACAAGCGAAGATGAGAGATGACGTCAGTAATCCCCAATACATACGTTCGACTGAACTTGGACATCTTGTTGTCTATGTGTCTACCCTCCCAGTTTGTGTCAATGAAAAGTCAACGACCTGCACAAAGCCATACTGAATTCCACACCAGTTACTTAGAATTACTGAACGCAAACATCGCCAAGGGACAAACAGAAAATAATGAATTCCCTAATACAGTATGTGATCAATTTTGTTGATATTTTTAGGGTTTTCTTATAAGAATTGATTAGACTGGAGGGATGTAAAGTGCGATTCAACAGAGGTTGGGCAGATTGTGTCAAAAACTTTTATGTAAATAAATAGGAAAATTGGAACTTCCAATCTATGGGGAAAATACACACCGTGCCATTTTCTCAGCCACATGTAAGCCTCAGATTCAGTGTTTGTCTTTGACTAGCAGTGGTCTAACGGATACGGGCGAGTGAACTTTGAAGATACGAGTTCGAATTTCTCCGTCAGCGGTTAGTTCCCCATTCGCGACGTTTCTGTGGCCGCGACCGCCTTCAGATACATTAAGTTGTTGTTGCATAATAAACAAAGAAAACAATTAATGAGTCTGAACCAAACGCGATTCAGGTGTACCGATAAACTGATGTTTTTGGTACATAATTTTCAGAATTCACTAACAACCTTGTCAGTAGGGGGTGTAATTGGCCGATGTTTCGGCTTCTACCGGTAAACATTCTCAAGGCAGAGAGGACGGTTACGTACATTAACCTGAGTCAGCTAGCCTGACTTAATCGATTTTGTTAAATCCTTGGGAGGCTGGCTTTTGCACAGTTTTGCTTTGAGGTTGAGACCATTTTTGTGCATGTTACGTCCCTGGAAATCCCTTCACCACGCGTTCACCTATACACTTTAAGACAAAAGACGACATAAACATGTATCTTTGCGGTTTATAAAGGACCATTTTAAAAGAAACAAACCAGTCAGGTTAACGGAGTACTAAAAGTAGGAATATCCATTCACTTCATTATCGAAGTATGGAACGTTAACGGAATAACTTTGAGAAGATGGACTCAAGAGAACGAGCACGACGGAAGATAAGCATCTTATCAGAGAAGTGTGCGATGAATAAATGCAAGAACAGAACATAGGTTACTTGTGAGAAACAATGGTTCAGGCCTCCACAACAACACATCCCAACTAAGGAAGAATCGTTACAAAAAGGTTGGTGGGATAAACATTGTTCCACGGCCGCCTAAGTAGCCGAATTAGAAATCAACTGAAAACGTGTGAAACGAAAGATTGCTTGATGGGAAACTTTTCAAACGCTAGATGAAATAACGACTGACCAACAAACAGCATACCATGAACAGTCGGAGTTGTTATGCATTCACCATGGAAGTACGAGACATTGGATTAAATATAATCTCATTTTCCAGAATATATTTTTCATATTTCTTTTCATTAGGATTCGCGCGATTTTACGGATGGCGCTAGTGCCGTTAACACTAGCATCATTCGACTCAAGAGAGTGACCTTTTTGGCTCTGTTTAGCAAATAGTTTGGTCTTTCAGGATTGACAGTTAGAAGCTGGATAGAAAAGTCCAGGGACACATATTAGAGACAGAAATTAAAGAATCAGAAGTTATCCTACGATAAAGCAATGATATTCAAACAAATTTACGGTCGTTAATCCTCAACAGCTGCTGTCGCCAAACCAGACGCGCTGACAATGTTTATCAATCCAGTGTTCCGTTGGCTCAGCGGATATCGAGTTCTACCAACCAGGATCATCACTGACCTCGTCTAAGAAAATTCGGTTTTGGATTGCGCTGTACGGTGTAGGTCAAGCGTGTCACTGAGCGTATTAAAGTTGCACTTAAGCAACAGTACCTTGTCCTCAACATAGCCGTTGGGTTGTGTGTGTGTGTGTGTTTTGTTTGGTTCAGCTGCTTTTCTGACACATCGAAGGTAGGGAACACTTTCGCTGAAATATCACTTCTGTGTTCAAAAGAGCTGAATTGGTCCCAGTCCAGCATAACATAAATATACTGGATTCGGCCAGAATCTTAACCATCAACGACACTGCCAGCAGCATAAACCAGTTTGTAACTTTTCCCGCCGTTTATCATGATCGGACTGTACTATCCACTGCAATCCCGTTACTTACACCATAATTGGATGGCAATTTATCTACGTCGCTGAACATTGGGCCAACTACGGTTTGAACCGTTACCAATTTAGAAAAAAGATACCGAATCAGGCATTTCAAGAAACCACATGGGATACCTTGTGCCTCATATAAAGACATTACTTTAACAAGGTTTCGAGGCCTGGATAACCTTTGCGCGAAGTTCAGCACCTTTTCACAGGTGATAAAACTCGATCCCTAAATTCAGGTCAATAGATAGCAAATAAAAAGCAGACTCAGCAACCTCAGAACAAATCATTATTCGTTCTTACTAGGAATAAGCGCAACCTGAATCAAAACTCGGATAGAAGGCGCATTAACCAGTATTTGATAGAAATGGAATTGACGGTTTCTCGTAGAATGATCTAAGGATATTCAAAATTTAGACAGCCTATTTCCAAGTACTTGCTTTGGGATAAGATAACAGCTTTAAGGAGTCCTCAAAAATATGCATTTACTTGTACCATCGTTTTGAGAGATACACAACAAAACGTATCAATACTAATAAACCAAGTCACTTCAGTGAGAAGAGACCCATCTGTAGTCAATCGGACGTTTGTGACTGTGCACCGTTGTGAGCTCCAAGGCAATAGATCTCGGTTATCATCAGAAACGTGTTGGACTTTTGAAGCAACATATCAAGTCGTATCACCGCACCCAAGGGGATGCTAACTGTTCTGCTGTTATATGCATAAAGTGGGATTAACTCTGATTTTATGCAAACCAGACGTGAAATTCGACAATCGCAGCTAGAACTCAATAAAGAAAAGATAAAACCGAGGTTGTTTCAATAATCCAATATCTGAGAGCGCTTTACTTAGTCACAAAGTCACGGGAAGTATGTTATGTGACCCATTTGGGTCACGTGTGTGCAGATTGCAGAAATCGATAGGAAGCTCTTCGAATACATTTTCAGAAACGTGGGTGCACCGAAAACAGTACTGTCCACAAAATGGCTCGCATTACGGGTGGAACTGCTCAATCTGAACAGTTTTGGAAGGAGCAGATTGCAAAGGAGGAACTTGCTGCAATGCGATTCTTCATCGAAAGAATAAAGCAACCTCCAGTTCAATCAGGAACATCCGCTATATTGCGGAAGAAGCTGGAAAGAATGGGAGTGGATAATTCAATGTGTAGTCGCGTAATCGAAGAGGCTAAAAAACGCAGTGAAGAACGCAAGTTAGCAGAAGAACAACGGAAAAAGGCGATCGTATCTACTGCAACACCGCAATACCTGGCAGAACAGTTAGATATGCGACCGCCTTCACCGAAAACCAAAGCTTTGTTGTACGAGGGTATTTCACATGAAGGTCGAGGGAGGTAAGCTTTTGATAGGTTATTTTAATTTGAATAAGTTCCCATAATGCAAAAAAATTTGGACTATACAAGCCTGAAACAGAACTGCATCATATTCGTGTGACTTCAAAAAATGATCCATATTAGTAAATAAAGTGCAAACCAACCTCTAATGGGATTAGCAACAAAGTTTAGTGAACATATATGCATGTATACACGTATATATATATATATATATACTTGAACAGTGTAATTTAATGTGGGTCAGACCCTCCCAAACTGCAGAAAAACCAGCGACCACAATTGTGTCTAAAAAGGGATCCCTGATCCACCCATACTCTTGTCATACAAACAAGGTTCTGGTGGAAAAATACAGTGTCCAACTGTGTATATGGCTCGAAAAGATGCGGATTATTTTACGCCAACCACCTGAGAATTTTTACCCTCGGCATCCCAATTAATCTGTTTTGCTAAGCAATCGTCCAGAGACTAACTTTTCCCGAAGGCGGATAATCTATCAATCATGGATATGGAGACACCGAGATAAGAGAGTATCTTTGGTCACTTTTTTCGTTAGCTTTTAGAAATCCCAACTAGATGCCGAAAGCTTTATTCAAACGTTTTAACTGAGATTTACTTGTGCTGAAGTGGTCTAACTACAAAAACTCATCGTGTTGATGCCATATGGTGACATTTTTCGAGAGGAAACCATGATAATTTTCGTCTAAATTATCTGAACACTGGCTTAGCTATTAAAACACATCCCTGCAGCCTTTGTGACGCACATGCATTGCTCCGAATCCATCTGAAGTGTACGAAAAATTGGGCTGTCATTTTCGAAGCTGAGAACTCCCTATGGTAAACTGATTTATTCAGATACGAAATCGGAATAAGTTACCTAATATTCTGTCTTCAGTCGGAATCTAATCCATTTTCCATAGTACCTTGGAAGTCTTAAACTCATTAAGGATTATTTTACCATCATCTGGAACTCACATCCCATCGAATTCTCGAGAGGTCCTTCAAAAATGTCAAAAATGCCATCCATTTTACATGGGGAAATTTGCGCGTACGTAACAACGGCCCAGGAGTTAATCTACACTTTGAGAACAGACTTTCCAGATTTGACGACAGACGTGGTTACACAATTGAAGGTTATTTCTGAATAAGTCAGAGTATTCTTGATCCATTCACGAAGTAATGTGAGAAAGGGTATAGATCAGAGCCTGAGTTAAGCAATCCTATCTTTCACGGAAACTTGGAACGATCTTCAGGACCAACGCAGTTCAGTTCTACCTTCGGTGAATGATGTTCTACAGGGCACCATCTTGCAAATGCACATGTGACTCCGTTCGCACATCATCTAGAAGATATTCCCTTTATTAAATCACCGATTTCCATTTCGCCTAGTTCTTCGACCACATCCACCAACATCAGTTTCAAACCGCCCACGCATTCAGCTTATCGTTCCCCAAATGTGCTGGTAGAAAGAATAATCCAGTCATTGATCTATGCTCTCTTATTGCTTGATTATAATTTCGATTAGGAACTTTGTAATGCCGATTTGTATCGATGACCATCACAGTCAGGGGTGCTCTTGCTTCCGAAATATCGCAGCTTTTATATCATCCTTCTATCTGATGATCTTTCGATTTCTCTCACTATTATTCGGTGCTGTGAGGTAGAAACTAAAACCGGAGTAGGATAATACAAGGTTAATGGCTGCACAAGCTGAAATGAGCTGAACAACGCTTTGACAAATACTAGTGTTGACCTATTGCATTTAAGATGTGCATAATCTGCACTTGTTCCCTGTCCACCACGGGTAGTTAACCTGAAAAATCACATTCGTTGCTTGCTTAAATCTTTTTTCGATACAAGTCGAACTGCGCCGCAGAGTTTTCACAAAAATTCAGCCCTTATCAGAAACAAAGCGAATGGGAGTTGGAAGAATCAAATGGCGATTGTCCTTAAGAGAAACCAACTTATGGACCGCCTCGGAAAAATTATTGTCCTGTTCGCTGGCCCAGCACCGGGATCTTGATGCAGTGTTCAAGAATTTTACCATTGTTTACTTTACACCATTATATTCATTAAACAAAGCCTCGGTGCAAACTCTCCAGCACTGAGCTCCATATGTCACGTTAAACTCTTCCGATATTACCTCTCAGACCTTCCAAAGTTTTTGGCTTGGGATAAAAAAATCTTACTTTCACATACCCCAAATTCACAATGAACGCAATACCCACGTGAACAGACAGGCACTGAAACGTATAAATCCAAAAGGACGTTGTAAGTGGCAAACAGCAGTTCCGTACCAATGAGCCTGTACTCAGGTCAAGTGACTGGAAATGCGCTCTGGGGAATTTAAACAATGTGAATTATCGAATACTACTCAAGCAACAGGAATGAATGTGGGAAACCGGAGGCAAGCCTGTGGTGATTTTGAGGATAACGCACCAGGTTGCCTGGTGGTAATCACAAAATTAGCACATTTTGCAATGTTATTTCTCCAGAATCGCACTAACCACTACCACTTGTGGTGCGAGCACCTGAGCACACGATACACATTCGGATTTTAACTGTTAACTTGCAAGTGACTTCTACTGTGAAATGTACATCACCGAGTAAATCCAGAAATAAGAATCAACCCTTAGATGTTAATGTAGATCTCGAGGTTCATCAAACGATGCCAGCCTAAATACGAACTTCTTTGTATCTCTAGACGAGGTCATAACTGCAAACTCGCCTGTTCCTTAGCACAGACAGTATGAGCGAAAAAAGGGTCAGAAGCCAAACATCAAACGCGATGGAATCATTTTGAGGAGCGTAAAGCTACTACTTGGGACAGACTGTAATTAAGTGTCACCGAATGCATGATAACGAACTCGCAAACAGCCACAAAATCTTCATCCATTACTATAGCAATAGACTGAATTCATCGAATATCGAGCAACTACAGCATAAAGCAAAATACTACTAGCGGCAGATTTGCAAGTCCGTAGAGATGTTTCACTGGTATCAGAGTTCGCTCAGTTAGTTTTACGTTTTAGAAGCATTAGTCTTGTACTGATATGCTCTGCTTTTCTTTCTTATCTTACTGAACCATCTACTCCAGAGACAAGAAGAACTAACAAAAGATCAATTCCAGGGTGATGATCTGAACAATTATATAGGACAAGACAAATTTCGAAGGCAAGAACGTCTCTGATTGCGGAACTGAGTCACATTACCTATGGTCTCTAACCGTCGACTAGGACCTCGTGAACGCCAACTCCGTAAACCACCTACGCATACACCAGCCAGTCCATTCGCTTTAAACATTTTCCCACGTCACTGACTAACCACCTCTACCCATCTCCTAACTACAACCTTCTTCCGACAACAGCATACGACAAGCAGGTGTTGTGGGTGTTCGCAAAACATGTCCTAACCACATTCATCTATTCGCATCCACTTTTGACTCTGCAGCTTAAGCCTAACCCCCAAGTTACTGAGGAAAGTCTACCATTAAATTCTGCCAATACTACGAAGACAACGGTGTTCAGATAGACTGTCTTCGAATATCTCTTGCTCCCAACGGCTACATTTCCGGGCAGTATAACAGGACCGACCTTACTGCCATTGTACAAGCTCGACTGTTGATCGATAACCGGATGTCAAGTCGACCTTCGATATAAATTGCGTTACCTTACACCAAATTCACTGCAACTAAAAACAAATCCCCAAAACTTTGAATGGTTATTGGCCACTTCAAGCTGGCCAACAAAATGGGTAATTAATAAACAAGCCATCCTAAATCTTTCCTATTGCGAGGTGGGAAATGTACAACGTATCTAGACAAGCAGACAGCCAAGCGGATTACTCCATTCATCAGGTGATTTCGGAATTGTCAGAAATATTCGGAACAGGGTGACAATGTGCCTCCCTATCATAAGTCGTCGGAATCATATAAGAGATCGTAACTGATAGGGAGATGGACAGATAATCAGCTCACCTTACAGACTGAGGCACTGATGGGCCAAGAAAACCAAACCAGGCTTCAGATCTATGCACATGAGATCTCAATAAACTAATGTGACGGCACTTCCCAATGGTTTGGGCATAACTTCGAAATAATGTGGAACTGTTATAGTGCGTTGAAATTCATGTCAACTGTTGCCCAGGACGTCTTCTGAAACAACTCACCACAAGAATCAGAAAAACCAACAACTTTCCTAGTTATATCACTAAGTATATCATATAAATAAAGCAAACGAAAGATAATACTACTTAACTTCCTACTTCCATTTTTAGGAGCCAATATCTACGAAGCCGATACAAGAAAAACCCAGAAGATAAGTTCCCACATCAAGTGCCTACATCATGGGACTATGGCTGGCGTCTTGGAGATTCGCTAAGAGCTGATAAAGTGAAAAAGTCCAGGTTTGGACGTGTTTCGATTGTGGAGAGTACATTTTTCACCCGTACCGGCATCGCATTTGGTGAACAGAAACCTCCAAAACCATGGTACGCTTGCTAAATTGCCCACCAGTTATATTGGTGCAAATAACTTGAACCAGAAAGTGACTGAAAAATCTGTGCTCACTTTGCAATCCATACTCACGATCGTCGCTGCCGGGTAAAAATCTAAGGTTATTCACAATTTCAGTGCCGTTTACTTTAAATCGAAATGAAGCCGATCAGCTGGAACCGTATTATTTTCGGCGGGAATTTCTGCACAATAATCAGCAAAACCCAGCTAAGAACACCCGTTGATCTTAAAGCGATCTTCTGATTGCATTAACAAACAGTTTGATATTCCAGGACTGTCGTCATGTTCTCTTCGAACTAGAGACTTTGATACTTCGAATACTGCATTCTAAAACAGACAACTTGATATGGAGAAACCAAACTAAATCGGGAAATTTACAGGTCACCTTCGGGCTGTGAAATGTGCATCGGTGATTCAAGTGCACAGCCAACCAAAAAAACAATCGCGCGTTGCTTTCCAGTGACATAATGAACAGGCACTAATTAATCCCATAGAGCGAGTGCACCTTAGTCTGCTTGAGTAAACTTAAACTTTTTATTATCAATGAATCAGGTTGATCAAACAAGATGATGAGCACAGGCACTGACTGGGTGAAAAATGACTACACACGTGAATTTCCTGGTGAACGCGTGCAACAAAGCCAAAAAATCGTCCGCATTCAATGGACTTGAAAACTTGTATTGATCGGAGCTCAAGTTGACAGTTTTCAAGGTTTTGCGATTACCCAGCTTGGTGTTTCGATGGCAAACGTCTCATCACCAGTCCAGGTAACATGCGATAACGATGACACCTGGACTGATGGTGAAAAATTCGTCATCTGAACGCCAAATTCAGCGATCAAAACTCCGTGTTCCTATTCAGCCATTTCAGTGAGACAGAAATTCAGGTAGATGTTCGGTCGATCGAAAGCGGTCAGCAGCAAGACAGCACGACCTGGGGCTAAAGAAGGTAGCTGAATCAACCCAGGGCAAATCGGAGTATTCTAATCATGAAACGAATTTATTTGCGCCGTTGGGGGGGGGATAAGACGTATTTTGCTGGTGGACTAATCAGAAAATCTCATGTTCCGAAGGTTAGTTGTGTACATATCTGTAGCCTTTTCAAAATCAGCACTACATGGCGGTCAAACCTACTCCATGTAAGTATTCAGCTAACGAATAGTTTTAGCTCCAAAATTGTGTAAAGGTTGTCGATGCGATGGTTCATGCCGGAAAGTCATGTTAATCATATCATTCATCCTACGGTCATAAAAAATGCTGACTGTTTTAACAGCTGCGTCAAGAAACAGTTTGAACAACCAGTCTATTCTCAAACAAAACATAGTCCAGTTTGGATTGCAGTTTCATACACTTGACACACTGGTCGTATTTTTTACTCCACTGGTTAATTGTCATGCTCTTATTTGTGCGTCCTGTTTCATTTTTCAGTCAGTGAACATACCTAATCGCTGTGTGCAAATCTATTGAACCAACTGACTTACCAGATGGCTGCTCGACTTTGCGTTTACTAAATAACTTACCGATGGTCCACAGCCCAACCGGTGCCTCAATTATATCACGTGCCGGCCGCTGACATGGACGAACTGTCAAACCGCATTACGGTGCTTTGATTGTCAACACGTTAACACACAGGACAAAGCCTGTGAGAAGACCTCATTAGGTGAGCTTCAGTGCGCACGGTAAATCACTCGCGATGATCGATATCCTGGACGGTGTGCGAACAGCACAGCAAAAAGCAAAGGACTTTTGTTAGTGAGGAACTGTCTTAATCCTTACGCTTTTCTTTCAGTCACTCGTAGTCTTGTGTAACTGTGGAAAATAGCAAAACTATAGCCAGTCTTTACCTGTTCAGCAATCCTGGATCCGAATACCGCTAATGCATGCATAATACCTCACAACAGAACGACCTAAATGTAATGAATGGCCATAAAACTTTGCGAATCTAACTACGCACTGCGAACGAGTTGTTTTTGAGATGGTAAAAGTATCCCTAGATTTGTGTTGAATTCTATTTTGGCATGAAAGCGGCCTTCAAACAATCAACCTTATACTCATAGTGAAAACCAGTGGAAGAGTGGAAAAGCATATGTTTATGTCCGGCTTTGCATATACGAGAAATTCATGTTTATTGCAATGATAAGCAAAACCAGAACATCGACAGAAACCCTCTTTCGAAGTGAGGAAAATCCACTCCGATAGGTTTTATTTGGCATTAAATTGGCGTAATATATGCTATGGATGTCCTCTATGGAGGCACCACACAGATGCTTCATCCTTGTAAGACATCAGCAGTGAACACAGCAGACAGAATGATCTACGAGTACTAAGACAGTTAGTGGAAAAACGTGCGTGTGTTGGGCAGTACCTCGACCGGATGGGAAATCGATGAGAATTTCAAACCCCGGTTTGCGCGTGTTACATCATGATGCTGGCCTTACGCTACCCAGTATGAGTACGCTGTTAATAAGGGCGTTTCCTGTTGTTCATCAAATGGTTTCAATATGTGCGACCCAAAGGAAACACCCTTCCTCTACAATGGTTGTGGAGC
Organism: Fasciolopsis buskii; assembly: GCA_008360955.1. Taxonomy (NCBI): domain Eukaryota; kingdom Metazoa; phylum Platyhelminthes; class Trematoda; order Plagiorchiida; family Fasciolidae; genus Fasciolopsis; species Fasciolopsis buskii. The sequence continues at coordinate 78,991 of LUCM01003877.1, forward strand.
TGTCCGAACGTCAAAATCCATTTTTATAAATTACGGAGTTCCATAAAAATAACTAAGGGAATTAGAAGAACCAGTATGTACTGCAGCAAACCAACTTCAATGAATCCATAATAAAAGAAACCAGTGAAAAAGAATTCTGCATTCGCATACCCACAGAATCATCGATCCCTAGTAAAGGAGATTAAGCAACAGTTAGCTAGAATGAAGTGTTCGTCCCCCTTTGTCCGGCCCAAAATAACCTTATATTTAAAAGACGACAATCCACACCCGTAAGGCTTCAACCAGAAAGACGAAAAGCGTCGACTGATACCAAAGATGAGCATCCTTCAGATTAATTAATAACCTGGTTATCACGTAGCCTATTCCAGTCTTATCTACTAAGTGCGAGAATTCCACGGAAAAGTGGACGATAGACAGGCATGCGAGAAACGTGGCCAAGTTACTGAAGGTGATGCAGAGCGATTTTCTTCGTCAAAAAACAATTATCAGTACTTAACAAGACGACCACTGCTCCCCCGATTTTCCCATCAGACAAGAACAACGCTTCGGAGAAATTGGCGGCCAAAAACAGAAAGTTCCCGCGTATTCACAGCGCGGATAGGCCAAGGCTCGCAACCGTAAAGAACACCACGAACTGCGGCACGATACACCCCCCTTGGGGGAAGGTCGAATGTCATGCGTCGCCTGCTCGCAAAAGCTGCTCTGGCCTTCACAATTCATGGTGCAAGCACCTCACCAATACTTGCATCAGGTACGTAGAGCTATTGGCTACCTCCAGCTAATCATTACAAAGGGTAGGCTTGAAAAGCAAGTTTCACTTTGAAAGTGCAAAACATATCACACCTGAACATCTCCATCGGCAAGCTCGTTGGATTGCTTGTGCATAGTAAACTCCAATTCAAACACTTTCTTGGGAGGAGGTCAACTCCACCACCTGCTAGACCAGACAAATCGATGTGTAGAACTAATCTGAAAGGCACCGAGGACGAAGAAAGGCATCAGTGGATGAAAACAAGTTCGATGAGACTTTTTAGTTCGTTCTGGATTAAACCTCATCATAATAAAGTACATCGTCTCAACCTGCATACTCATCTTCAATATAGAATCATTCACTAGAGTAGATTCCATCAAATATATGGGAGTCACTATCCATGAAACTTTGGAACCACCATCTCATTTCAGGGACACTTTAAATTGAAATACAATATGAACTCCCTTTTTGTCTCCCAATGTGCATTTCCTGTCCTTTTTGTTGTCCCCCTATCACTGCTGTTGGTTTACTAAAGAAACGATTAATGATCTTCCTCTGGTGGTATATACTTCACATTGCCGGATGAAATGTCTGCCAAAAATCTGATATTCATGTGTGTAGGCATAAAACCTGCAGATACTTTCGGGTCCTACTCACCGACTAGAGAATGGTCTTAGAAATTTTGCTCATGCCTCGTCAAGTTTCGTCGATTGTAAGTTGGCCTCAAACATATATATCCAAATAAACTTGATTCCATCTTGCCAATCCTAAATCCGACTAACAGAAGGCAAGTCCTACTCGGCCTTCCGTAAGTAGTCAAATTACAGCCTTAACGATTTCTGTTTCTCGTAATGTGATGACGTGACGAATGCAACTTCCTTGACTGAAATGTGGATACCTGTAAGTTCAAGTGTATGAAGATATGCAAACTATGTCGCACCGTTTGAACTATTACTCCCATCCTTAGAAAGTAATTATGCTAGAGGATTACGACTGCCCTAAGTAAAAAATTGATATGGTCTTCTCCAAAGAACAAAACTGCAAAAGAAATAAGCCAGTCATGCCTTTCAGGTAACGGGCATGTCAGCTAAATGTTCTTTCGTATCACAAAAGCAAGCTCTGACCAAAGAAGACACTTAGTAGTTGACTGGAGTACCATAAGGACTCTACAAGGCAAAGGCCTAGACAATTTCAAAATGACAATGTTATCCGAAAACTTAGGATGAATACCCCAGGTCTTCAGGCTCGGCGTTCAAAGTAAAAAGTCCCATTATCAGGAAAAGTGACAACGATATCCGGTAACCAGAATAAGCAGGAAATCGTTTTTTTCATCTGGTGGGCACTGTTTCACTCAGTGCTCTTGAAAACCTAACACTGAAGTGTGTGTTCCAGCACTGTTATGGATATTCACAGGGTCAGTGATTCGAAATTGGGGTAGTTACTCGTGCCCGGTGGATGATGAGACTGTGGTGATCTGAGAATGTGCCAAATCGACTGACAGATTTAGCTAGTAGAATGACGTTAACCGATACCACAAAACAAGACTGTCTTGAACATTCCTACAATCACAGCTCGGACTTCATCCACGGAAATGGGTTGGGAAATCTGCCTGCTCGACATTCCAAGGTACAGATAGATAGTCAGACATACGTTTATTACGGAAGAACTCCGATACCACAGAAGTGCTCGTGTAACCACAACCATTTTTTGAATTTGCATACTTAAACAAATCAAAGTAAATGTTGAGAGGAGGCGATTTAGTTATTTTCAAATACATTTTAACAGAACCTTACAATGAGGTGATCAACTTGATGTTAGCAAATTATTCTAACGGGCAGAGAGTACATGCTGCAGAAGACTAACACGATGAGACCTCCCAAATTTACCAATTGTAAGTAGGATTCCAACTTCCTTATGAGAAAGCATACAGAAATATCTAAAGGGCTGACGTGCGAAAGTGCAACCCATTCCTGTTAATACTACCCAGAAAGAAATCAATCTAATGCAGAAGTGACCACAGAGTTATTTATATTCATTCCAAAGTTTTACGAGAGAAGTTCTTTTCTCCAATACTGAGGCAAATTCTTACTGATATTTCATATACCGTTAGTCGGATTGAGTGGAACAACATTTAAACGCTCCAAATGTCAGTGTAATATGGATAAATCGCACAAGAAACCAGGGAATATAATTATCTTGCGCAATAGTAAAAAATGCTGAGTTCTTAATCTGGTTGATGGATGGATGCATGGCATGTGGTGACCTGTAATGCAATCAGAAATTCTCATAAAATGTTGTCCCGCTTTCTTATTCCTGTCCAAAGCATTTACTCATGCAGGAACTATATGTGAAAACTACAAACTGGTCACAGGGGAATGCACTGCAGATTGGAGGAATTTCGTCGCTGTGGTGACAGAGATACTAACTTCATGCTATGAAAGTGGACAATATAAAAATCGATAGTATCCCCGGAAGAAGCTCCGCGTCCCACTCTACCAGAATTATGTGACCATGTTATCCTGAGTACAGTGATTTTATTTCGATTTGACGCAAATCAACTGAATAGACACCTGGGCCAGCGTAAGCTTCATATAAAAACATACCACGACCCGAATCTAAATCCTACTCAAAATATATTCCACGTTCTGATATGATGATTCAGCGGGCAACATAACCAATGCACAATGATCGAAAAATTATGAAATTCATTAGAGTATGAAGTAAAAGCAATTTCACACTGGATTCGCTGGACGCCACAGTTACAGGAGGATAGTGGCGGGTACATCGATTACCATTTTTTACGGATGCTGGACATATGGCAATACATGATTCGACCTGTTGTTAACAAATCTCACTTGGTTCTCTCTAGTGGGTTTGTAATGCGTCATGTTTGAGATATACATATGCTAGCCAAAATGGGATATCGGTTACATTTCTAGCCTATTTGCTGGCTAAATAATGTCAACATTGACAGCTCATCGTCGAAAAGAATGACCAGCTTTAGCTAGATAAAAGAATATAAATTCCAGTATTTGTTTCATTATACTGTTACCTGGAGAGTTGGACAAGATTTCATCGAAGGTGTGCGACCGGCTCCATCAGGTATGCGCACATGAATTTACCAAAATTTCAAGACAGCCATTCTGGTACTGCAAATCGAAACGGCTTATTAAAGGCGAGGAAGGAAGTATACCCACTGGCACATTTGTCACCATTACAAGAACAGAATGTTCCGGTCAGTTAAGGTTGGAAACAAAAATGATAAAGATCGCCGTTTTTTATTTACATGTTTATCTCTGGCTTCAGAGCAATTAAAAGCCACAGACAACTTGGTTAATGGTAAGAGAATAGGGTAAATAACACAATAATTCTGATAATCATACAGATAAAAATCGGAAAATGATAAAAAAAGACAATGACAGCACAAACGACTCCCAACAAATACATCGAAATGAATGTCTGCGTTTTCGCAACTGAAGGAATGCACTTCGTTCAGATTACACGGAGAACTCTGCATTGATGAGAATCGACTGCAATGTTTGGAAACATAGTAAGCTAACCAAAGCATTCTGTGCCTATTTTGTTCTAAGTCACACATCCAGTGAACGATCAGAGGTAAAGTCCAGAGGAACCGGGGAAACGGGGCGATCAGATGCAGCGAAAAGACGAGCGGCTGGTGTGGGTAAACTTTGAAATTGTGGCCTTTGTTTCCCATCACGGTCACCCGAATCATCATCTGGTGGAACTGGAGACAAAGGGCGACGAACGAACGACGTTGGTAGTATTGGCGACAAATTGGGACTTGCAAATGACATACTGATGTGGGTTGAGTGCGGGCTTGCGGACTCACGCATATGATGGAAAGACAAGTCGCCGCCACTGATATTAATTGAAGCCATTTCCACGGAATCATATCGAACCGGAGAGCCGTGTCGATAATGACGACCACAAATGGGTGATGGTGAACTGGCGCGAGCATCTGAGCCAAGGGGGTGGTTGAATTAAACGGTGTCATGAACAGATGTGACTTAGACATTACTTTACACCAATCGGTATGAGAAAGTAAGAAGGAAAACAACCTACAACAAACCGCAACAGGAAGTTACAATGAGATAAACCGCCGAATAAAATTGTATATGCTAACTGAACAACCGGAATGTTATTATGAGCTACGAAGTTGGATTAGAGCCGAAACTCGTTTGTTGGAATCCAATTGCGTAGCTGAGACCACAACGTAGTTTCCAGCAAAAACGAGACTGCGTCTTGATGTGACGGAGTGAGTCGCTTGCTTCGGAGACTCAAAAAGATATGCGCGATGGCTTTCTTAACCCGATCCTGTCCGAGAGGCCAACAGGTAGGGGCCAAACGAAGTTCAGTCCCAAAGACCTACATGGTTCTCCCCGACCAACGTTCAACCCCTGTAAAGGTCATTCTATAGAAAAACGGTAGAGAAACAACTACCCTCTCCCCAATAGAAAGACGTAGGAGAGAAGTACCTGGGATTTCCCTTGATGGTGGAGGAGGTAAGTTAACTCCTCTGGATATCTTGACAGCACCGGCCCAAAGGATACTAAGCCGTCCCTCTTCGCCTGTTCTACTTGACGCATGGAGCGAAAGATTTGAACAAAAGCCTAAGCATCAGATAAAATAAAAAAGAGAAAGAGCACCAGTGAATTCCTTCCTGATAGACCTGAAGAAGCTTCCTCAGGAGTGCTTCGATCACGTCCCCAGGCTGGAATAATGCCCCACCATCTTATGGGACAGATTTTCGAACTGAAGGCTAAATTTTGGTTTTCAAAGAAAAAACCTCATGCGCGACGTAGCAGATGCGAAGTCTCTCTGGGCCCAAAACCCCCAGTACGCTTTCGATATAGGGACCATGACGGATACCACGAATGATTGTGGCCTGGAAGAGTGGATTGCTGGTATCAGCAGTGGGAGGAGAGAGGAAATAAACCAAATGATCGATTTCCTTGGTTGTCTTCAATCTCCACACTTTATACTAAATGGAGAAACGAAGAAGTGTCTTAACGAGATTTTCAAGAGGGAAGTGCGCTGTGTCGCAAATGCAAATACAAAGCCCATTTCCGTAACCACATTTCGAAGCACGATTGTTGCATCGAACTGTTGCTTCACAGACGATCCCGTTTTTAACGTTTGCGTTGTCGCTGCTATCAGAATCGCTTTATACACGAAAGGTGGATATCTAGTTACCCTGGATCGCTGTTAACTGCCGTTTGTGTTCAGTTCTTCTACGTGTCGATATTTATTCCTTGTGCCTGCATAAGCCCCTGTTGATAGCTCTCCTGAGGCTGAAGACAAATTCTACCGGGGATTACGCGGATTACGTGAACTCGATAAACACTGCTTGTCGCTAAGGATTTCTATGGCAGAAGTGGCTGTATGGAAGAGGAAAACGCAATGCCGGAGGTTCATTCGCTACCCCCAGCCGATCAAACAGACAACGGCGACCATCTCATTTATGCCCGCTCCGACTATACTGCTTTGGCGAATAAACTCTCGTCAAAAGAGACATCGGGTCACTTGGCACCCAACCTTTATTTCACAGCGTTGGATTCAGACAGACCACAAGGGCGCAAGTCAATCGAAGTGTCGTTTATTCGGGTCGACACTCGTTGTCCGTGATTGTTATTTTGCACATAGTCTGTGGTCACATCAATGTGGAAACCATCCCTTAAGTACACCTACTTCTGGTCGACAATGGCAATTTTCGCTTCGAATCGGAGCTTTTCGTGCAGTAATTGTCCCACGCAAATGCTATGTATCCGAGCGACTACTTAGAACAGAATGAAAAATGCACGGAATAAGCGACAGACGGCATAAAAGATTCCAGGTCATGTAGCGTTCACCGCAAGCAGCAGTGGATATGGAAAGGTAAAAGGCTGCATATATATATATATAT
>LUCM01003877.1:92037-117177 GCA_008360955.1 Fasciolopsis buskii
AATACGAACAGCTAGCCCAGCCCGCTAGCGGAAGAGAGAAGACGAACACAGAGTACTGCCGCGCGTTTATTGGTGACCCACCAACACAAGTCAAAATTCAAGTGAGCTCTATCGTTTATATAGTTTTGTTTGGTGGCCTTGATCGATGTGTGGACCAGCCAATCACAGAACGGGATTTTTTGAATCATTTCGCGGACATATAAAAATATACAACCGCGCAATATTTAAAATAACGTCGATTTCAAAATATTGGGAAAAGGATAGATATTTTTGGAAAATAGGTATCAGAAATGAAATCTACGGCTCCAAAAACTTTGGAATGGTCATCGACCATAACAGACTTGCGCACCCGTCTTTTAGCCAAAATCGAGCAGCAACCGGACACAACTGTGGAACAAATCGTAGACGAGTGTGAACATTTATCTAATCTGAAACATGACGCGGCCATGATTCATTGACATGAAAGGTCCTATAACAGTGTGAACGCTGTTAAAGCTGGAAATCCGCCCACGCCAGCTCGGAGGTCACATGCACGTCGACAGTTCAAACCCGCCAGGCCCCCCTCGTCTTGCAGATACTGTGGAGCCTGGCACTCACAAATCCTGTCCTTTTCGCACCCACCAGTGCAAACAGTGTCGTCATGTGGGTCACAAGGAAGGCTTCTGCCAATACAAAAGATTTTCACGACCAGCTCGTTTCAGCCCAGGCAAGCCAAAGTCAGCTAACGACCACGCGAGCGTTCATTCATTTGGCCTTGTGGCTCTCTGTCGATTAAACGCAGCCGAACGTAGAAGATTTGTCACAATCAACATAAACAACCACCCAGCCCGCCTTCAACTGGATACTGTGTCAGACATATCAGTCATATCCAGATCAACTTGGCATGACATTGGTAAGCCGCCTATCCAACCCACTTCAATCACGGCTACAACTGCCTGTGGCGGTGCTTTGGATTTAGCTGGACAGCTCCAGTGTACGGTCAAATACAACGACAAACTAATATCGACGCTGTGCCATGTGGCAAAATTTGATATCAGCCTGTTTGGCGCTGACTGGCTGGGTGAATTGGGCCTCAGCAACTTGCCGATAGACACATTCTGCAAACCCGCTCAGAAGTCCCAGCAGCACACGCGTTCGCCTCCAAACCATCCTCGGTCAAACGGTCAGTCGGAGAAACTCGTCGATACACTCAAACGACCTCTGCTCAAGCCGCAAGGGGAGGGAAAAACGAAGAAAGACATGCAAAAATTCCTCACAACTATAAACCCAAGCACACCGGGAGGTATCTCTACAGCTGAAATGTCAATGAGCCGAAAGCTGAAAACCATCTGCGATGCTTTATCGCCGAGTTCGCCAACTTATCCCAGCGTGCCGAAAGACGGCCTGACCGAAGGTTCATTGGTCTACGTCAGAGACTACAGACCCGGTCATCCAGGCTGGACTGAGGGAGTCATTCAACGTAAAAAAGGATTCCGGTTGTATGAAGTCGCTGTTGCGGCCGGAACTTGGATCAGACACAGAAACCAAACAAGAAAACACTACGCGGACTCCCCGGTGGACAAAGGCACGAAAGTCCCTCAGGAAATACTTTTAGACACGTTCTAACGTCAGCGTCAACCAACACAAAAGATATACACCTGCTCCCCCAGAGATGGTCCCATCGTCTACGCCGTCAAACGAGTCGATTACAGGTAAATCCAAAAGACGCTGCGTATCAGTATCGTTTTTTCTCTAAACAAAAGGGGGAGGTGTTATGGTCGATGACCAATCCAAGGTTTTCGGAACTGCAGATTTCATTCCTGCTATTAATTTTATAAAAGAATCTGACCTTTTCTCAATATTTCGAAATTGACGCTATTTTAAATATTGCGCGGTTGAATATTTTTATGTCAGCGAAATGATTCATAAAAGCCCTTTCTGTGATTGGCTAGTCCACACATCGATCAAGGCCACCAAACAAAACTATATAAACGATAGAGCGCACTTGAATTCTGACTTGTGTTGGTGGGTCACCAATAGACGCGCGGCAGTACTCTGTGTTTGTCTCCACTGTTCTGTTGTACGGTTGCGAGACATGGAGTATGCGTGTGGGCGATGTTCGTCGGTTGGAGGTTTTCGACAACCGATGTTTACGTAGTATGGCTAGGATTGGATGGAGTGACCGGGTGAGTAATATTGAGGTTAGGAATCTGGTATTGGGTGCCATTGCTGAGAACAGTTTGTCTCAGCGTATGAAACTTAGTAGACTACGCTGGTTGGGTCACATGTTGCGTATGACGAACACTCGTCTACCATATCGTGCCCTATTTTGTGTTCCTCCTAAGGAATGGAAGGAGCCATGTGGGGGCCAACAGATGACGTGGCAACGTGGGATGAGAAAATGCACAGCGAACTTAGGTAAAGTCGGTGTCTCACGCCTTTGTGGTTGGGTTCCGAAAGACATGTCGACTTGCTGGCTGGAGACACTGAAGGATATGGCAGTGAACCGTGAATAGTGGCGATCGTGCTGTCATTTTCTATCGAATCAGAATGATTGAAAACACGTGCGTTTGTACAGTTAGACTGTGTTTCGTGTGTTGGCCGCAGCAGCATTTTATCTTTTACCACCTGTGCAGGTCCACCCCCTGTTCCCGTTGGATATTCACTCTTTTTATATAAACGTGTAACTCTGGGGAAAGGCAGCGATCAGTGAGGCTTGCCTTGCTGTTCAACGCTGAACGACGATGATGATGATGATGTGATGCAATGGTGGTAATCACCACATGAAATAAAGTGACTCCAGATTTCGTGTAATGGAAATATGGATCGCCTTAGTCCCCAACAGATTTATTTTGAACAAATCATTGGTACTCATCAAAAACTGAATACGTACCCTCTAATGATAAAAATAGCAAGAACTTTTCGAGATCAGGTAGAAAATGGTTGCATCGCTACCGGCTTTCTCGCTTACCATTGGGAGATTCCATGCCAATTGCATGGTTTGCAACTATCCATGGAAGCTGTTCTGTCATGACGACCCACCAGCCTACCTTCCTAATGCGCTAGAACATCCAAGATACCCAAATGTGGACGATGTGGGAAACACAAGACCACTTTTTGAGCGGCTGGCGGGACCATCAAACGCCAAATATCATTATCATCATACGTCGTGGACCACAACGGTTGGAAAACTCAGGAGGATCAGCTCGTCTTTTGTCATAAGCTAATCACAGAATTTGAAACAAGATACGACCTCTGCAGGCAAAGTTTTTTCGTTTCCCAACCAAACATGAGTGATAATCTTCACCAAAGGACGTTGGCACAGATACACAATCATGGTATTTCGTTTCCGGGATAAATCAGATCCCACCAGTTCCAAGGAAATATCTGGTGCATCAGTGCTACTTTTGTCCTCGACATTTGGGAGAATCACTCGAGTGTCAGTACTAACATTCGTTTGCTTGGTTGATAATGTGTTTCGCAAAAAAAGTTTTTCAAGTAAATCGGGATCGAAAACGACCTTCTTCGTGCTTGATGCAAGGGTTTCCCTGCGATTACGGCTTAAGACCTAAGTGTAAATCAAACACATGTATAAACCTACAACATCAGTTATCAATAATACCTATGCGGTGTGTACATTTCCGATCACAACCTGTCAACTTACTACTGTGACGACCAATCAGGCAACCATTTTATTATAGTACTAAACTATACCGGTTACCAAGACACCACTTGCACGGAGGTTACATGAATCAGAACAGAGACCTTCACAATAAGCTGCTTCTGTCCACTGTTTTTCACAACCAACAAATCTGTGTAGACATAAATGTGTTTTGGGTGCTACCTCACAGCACCATCTACTTGAAAGAGGACGAGACAGTAAAACATCGAATGCGAAATAATAAGTTGAACAATCATCCAGAAAAGAGGAAATTTCGGATGCAAGAAACCGACCGAATTTCACTCATCTCTCAGAGCCGTCCGAATCAAATCGGGACATCATTCATGCGCACCTGGTAGGATCATCATGATAATACTTCAACGTTAAATAACAAGGCAAGCCTTCCGGAGCGCTGCCTTTCCTCAAGGTTACATGTTCCTATAAAAAGCGAATATCCAAGGGAAACAAGGAGTGCACCTACACAGGTGGGAAAAGATAAGAATGCTGCTGCAGCCAACACACGGAACACAGTCTAACTGTATAAACGAACTCTTTCAATCATTTTGAGTCGATAGAAAATGATAACAAGATCGCCACTATTCACGGTTCACCGTCATATCCTGCAGCGTCTCCAGTCAGCTAGCTGACCGGTCTTTCGGATCCAAACCACGAAGACGTGGGACACCTACTTTACCTAAATTTACTGTTTATTTTCATACCCCATTTTACCAAATCATTTGTTGACCTCTACACAGCTTCTTCCATTGCGTNCTAATCACAGAATTTGAAACAAGATACGACCTCTGCAGGCAAAGTTTTTTCGTTTCCCAACCAAACATGAGTGATAATCTTCACCAAAGGACGTTGGCACAGATACACAATCATGGTATTTCGTTTCCGGGATAAATCAGATCCCACCAGTTCCAAGGAAATATCTGGTGCATCAGTGCTACTTTTGTCCTCGACATTTGGGAGAATCACTCGAGTGTCAGTACTAACATTCGTTTGCTTGGTTGATAATGTGTTTCGCAAAAAAAGTTTTTCAAGTAAATCGGGATCGAAAACGACCTTCTTCGTGCTTGATGCAAGGGTTTCCCTGCGATTACGGCTTAAGACCTAAGTGTAAATCAAACACATGTATAAACCTACAACATCAGTTATCAATAATACCTATGCGGTGTGTACATTTCCGATCACAACCTGTCAACTTACTACTGTGACGACCAATCAGGCAACCATTTTATTATAGTACTAAACTATACCGGTTACCAAGACACCACTTGCACGGAGGTTACATGAATCAGAACAGAGACCTTCACAATAAGCTGCTTCTGTCCACTGTTTTTCACAACCAACAAATCTGTGTAGACATAAATGTGTTTTGGGTGCTACCTCACAGCACCATCTACTTGAAAGAGGACGAGACAGTAAAACATCGAATGCGAAATAATAAGTTGAACAATCATCCAGAAAAGAGGAAATTTCGGATGCAAGAAACCCATTGACTGACAATCATCATTATCACCCAATGTATCTCACCATCGCCTAAGAGGATCTCGTGAACCCTAACCCAGCAGTCTAAATGCACCCATACCAAACTGTTTACCGGTTAAAGTTTTCAAACATTTGCTCATATTCTAAGGCGAACAGTTTCCCCTCTGACCAAATATCAACAGTAATATTCACATAGGAGGATAGGGCTATATCTAAAGTCAACTTAATGACGAAGTTGAAAAGAAACGCGGAGATGATGCAACCTTAAGAATACTACCCTCCGTGGCGAACTCGGGCGAAACATCGCCGTAAGCCTGAACTCGGCTTTCGTTACCAACATACAGAAGTTGTGAAACAGAAATTAATTCCTCTGGCACACCCATCAGTGAGAGAAAGTGTCAAAGATCTGAATCGAACGCCAACTCCAGATTAGGGAAAGGAGACCGGCACACTATCACGTAAGATCAACTGAAGCTTTACACGGTTTACTACTACTACCTTAATTCTTAGGATCATGGTGGCCTGTTGTCTTACATAACCCATAACGTTACAAAACCGCGCGCACTCTCGATTTACGCCTGCTCTAGGCTCTCGCAGGCCCATCAGGAACCCATCAATTTTACAGCCTGAACTGCAGCATTGATTCAGTATACCAGTTGGTCTAATCTTTTCCGCCTTTTGCTCTGTTTTTGACCGAGACATAAATCAACCTCTTTCTCAACTTTAATTCCCCTAGCAAACTTTTACTCCTTTTTTCCAGAAAAAGAGGCATCCTCACTCAGCCGCCATATACGGAGTAACAGTTCTTGATTTTTTTAAGCGCGAGTCTCAGTTCATTTTGTTGAAACTCTAACATTTTGTTTATAAGCATTACTTCTATGTTGAAGATAGACGTGGAGATGAAGGATTGAAGAACTCGCTACATCAAAATGACCAGAAATTGTCACCTGACAACGAGGTTCAGGCCATATGCGTGTAATAAAATGGTATGACCTCTTAACTAGACCAATACTTAACTATAGGCATACCGTTGGAGAATACGCTCAATCCCTACAGCCAAAAATCCCGAACGAATGGCAAAATAGTAGAAAACACTCACACAGTGTCGTCTATGGTCTCTGACGATTCAGAGAACAAACTTCGACGACTGAGCGGTGGTGGATGATGTGGTTTCCGACATGAAGAACAAAGGAATGCGCTGCTTTCAGTCGGAATCACCGCCTGATCAACCTCATGCGTGCAGTCCGGTTCTTGATTCTCATCTAATTCGTCCGGATCGAGTTGGATTGATTTTTCTTGTAGTGAGTCGATAAAGCGTGGAAGGTTGGAAGCGTCATCCACATTGAGATTAGTGAAATCATGGTTGGAAAAATTGCTTGAGGGTTCTGGAGACACTCGGAATATTACTTGCTTTAATAAGGACTCAAAATCACAATTCGTTGGAATGGTCAACTTGGTCTGACTGCTCACTAACAGGAGAGAAAAAGGAAAGTAGGAAGATGCGATTGAAAGTTCCCCTCTATCAAGATGCAGCAAAATCATTATCCGCCAAGAGCTTCTAGTAATTCGTGTTCTACAAAGTTTAGAACAAAAGTTTGTAGCGAACTTCGGAACCGATATACGTCATGACAGTCGAATGATCATTAACCAGGATCCGTTCGTCAGTAAGTGGACGGCAGTGTGAATGGAAAGCCCAATATTAAATAAAAAAACATCAATTGAATACCTTCTCGAAGTCTTAAAAAAACAGACATCGATAAAAAAAACAAAGGCATGATTTCTGGTCGAGGGCCAAGTTCACAAGCCAAAACATTGTAATCATGTCTGGTCAGAACATTGTCCATTTTCAGTAAGTGCTTGAAATGAGTTCAGTTAAAGCAGCGTGCTCTGTAAAAAGGGCCCATAACAATGATGGAAACTCGGAGGCATAAAACCACTTAAGACCTTAACAGATCAGGCACGGTAACAATTCCAGGACAAGCGAATTTCCACCGGTCCCGAATTCTTACGCATGCATGAATTAAAAATCAAGGCATCAGCAAACAAGCAAAAATCTACACCGTCGTGACACGGAGACTAACACTAATGAGATGAGTTCTTAACTTAGTTCTTCTGAGTAATGGGAGCGAAAAGTAAAGCGCACAACGGCATGAGTGTCCCTAGAGCTTACACTGCAGAACTAATTTCTACAAAACATTCCGTGACAGCATCTCGGCATATAGGTAAGATAGCGAATTCCCTATTCTTATCAACAGCTTATATAGTGTCTGCAACCAAATCTCTGAATCATCATCATTCACCGTCATCGTTCAGAGTTAAACAGCAAGGCAAGCCGCACTGACAGCTGCGTTTCCCCCAAAACTCTGAATACCCATAATGTGCCCACAGATAACACGCCCGATACTAGGAACGGTTCATTGTTGAGTGATGCAAAAGTTGGATTTCAGTCTGCTAGCTCAAATTTTCTCAAACCTCATCAGCCTCTGAATCTCAGTTCCTTCAATGTGCACAATTTAATTCAGGGTGGCCAACAGGCGTGTTTGACTCTGACAGTGGACTCATTCGATTAATGTCCGCTGCGTCAGTGAAACACGAATTCAGGATTCAAGTGTAGTAATTCAACTGACTGTGCCTAATGCCTCGTCAGGGTGTTTCCTGCACACTTCAGGAGAAAAAGCTGTGGGTCAAGGCGGTGTAGGAATGGTATTAAAGAAGAACGCTGAAGTGGCTCTTTTAGACTGGATCTCAGTCAACGGTCGTTTGTGCGCCGTGAAACTGCAGGGATCAGTTGAGGCCTGGAAGGACAGCAGTGTTAAGCGCAGTTTATTTGTCATCTCGCCATACGCTCCAATAAACTACAGCACTGACATGGAGAAAGACGAGTTTTACGACGATCTCGTGATTATTGTTCAAAAGAGCAAAGACTCTAACATTACAATGGTTTTAATGCACAAGCTGGAAAACTCAGTGCATCGGAAGCCAGTTTAGGTGAACGATGTGTCTTGTCCACTCAGCGAACAGATAACGGGGAAAGTTCTTCAGCTTTGTGGAGACAATCGTTTGTTCTTATCCAGTACGAATTTTCGAGAGGCGGTCTGAGTCAGGTCAACCATCTTTGAGTGAGCTGAGGTTACCGAAGTTCTCCCAGAATCGTAGATCGTACTTGACCACGTACGTCGACCATGCGTTATTTTTAATGCGATTTTGGCTTCATCCGAATGACCATCGACGCAGGCCACAAACCCGATTGGCCGTCGAAAGTCTGTGTGATTCGGCTGTTCTCATTAGCTATGAGCAGAAACTGTTCGGAGAACTAAGAACTCCAATGAGCACCAATGCAAACGCGCAGCAGAATTAAAACAAGTAGGCGATGCATTTGACAACAGATTTCGCCTGTGGTCTTAGATCTATCGTTAATGAGGACTGGATCTCGTAAGAGTCGCTGGGTCTAATGGAGCAAAATCGCCGGCTCCCTAACTGCAAGGAGGTGAATAAGATGCGTCGACAGTTGCAGCGTCGAATGAAAATAAGTTTTAAGAATGACCGTGAAAACTTATTGGTTAAAGTAGCCGAAGAAATGGAGGAAGAGGCCGCTTCAGATAATAGTCAACCACTGTTTAAGCCTATACGTGACAGCGGCGGGTTGAGAACTTCGGTTAGTGAAGTCGTGTGCGATAGGAGTGGAGAGCTCATCCATGGTAGACAGCAAAGGCTGAACCGTTGGGCTGAGCACTTCAAGGATCAGTTTAGCTGGCCGCACGCTGACGTATTTGGGCCGGTGTCTGCAGCTGCGAATCCTTGAGAGGTGTCTGTTGACTCCTCAAGGGAAGTGGAAGTGGAGTCGAATATTCGACTTCTGAATAGGGGAAAAGCCATTGGTCCCGACGAACTATTGCTAGTTCTTTTCAAACTGGGTAGAGAACCTCTGTGAAAAGCGCTTATCTGCTTTTATGTGCTGCCGTTGCAAACTAGCCCTTATTGTCTCCGTCCTCAAATCTAGCAATTCAAGTATTTCACCCAAGCGTTTTCGTCCCATCGCTCTTACATCAAACGGTCTTAAACTAACAGGTGTCATTCTGAGTCGTCTAACTTCTGCTAGTGTGCCCGATGACCCCCCTCAGTTTGCGTACAAGCCAAACAGGCCTACTTTGGATGTCGTGGCTTCCCTGGTCGATAGATTGGCCAAATCTGTCTGGCGCGTCACCTTAGATTCTCCTCTTGCATTCGACCGTTTCACTGTATCTACTTTTCCGCAAACTTAAACAGCCCAGCTGTCCAAATCGCTTCTTGGCATGCTTATCAGACAATTTCATCAACAGAACTCAGTTCACAAGGATGGGAAGAAACGAATCCACCCCGCTGGTTTATCAATTCTGGAGTCCACCAAGGAGCAGTCTTTTTTCGTAACTCGTTTTCAACGCACATAGCAAGCCGATAAGAGCTTTTCACAGAGGTTCTCTACCCAGTTTGAAAAGAACTAGCAATAGTTCGTCGGGACCAATGGCTTTTCCCCTATTCAGAAGTCGAATATTCGACTCCACTTCCACTTCCCTTGAGGAGTCAACAGACACCTCTCAAGGATTCGCAGCTGCAGACACCGGCCCAAATACGTCAGCGTGCGGCCAGCTAAACTGATCCTTGAAGTGCTCAGCCCAACGGTTCAGCCTTTGCTGTCTACCATGGATGAGCTCTCCACTCCTATCGCACACGACTTCACTAACCGAAGTTCTCAACCCGCCGCTGTCACGTATAGGCTTAAACAGTGGTTGACTATTATCTGAAGCGGCCTCTTCCTCCATTTCTTCGGCTACTTTAACCAATAAGTTTTCACGGTCATTCTTAAAACTTATTTTCATTCGACGCTGCAACTGTCGACGCATCTTATTCACCTCCTTGCAGTTAGGGAGCCGGCGATTTCGCTCCATTAGACCCAGCGACTCTTACGAGATCCAGTCCTCATTAACGATAGATCTAAGACCACAGGCGAAATCTGTTGTCAAATGCATCGCCTGCCTGATTTGATGTATCTCTTCGTCGAAGTTCTTACTTCCTCAAATAGTTTATATTCATAGCTGCTGCGAACAGCCGAATCACACAGACGTTCGACGGCCAATCGGGTTTGTGGCCTGCGTCGATGGTCATAGAGCTGAAGCAAAAATCGCACCAAAATTAACGCATGAATCGTGGCGAGTATCGGGCATGTTATCAGTGGGGACACCATGGGTAGGCAGAGAGGGTAAAGAGATTTGGTTGGAGACAGAAGAGACAGGTTGAATAAAAGAGAACGAACTCCCAGCAGCAGCATACATCCGAGTCGTTATGAGCATGGCAGCTTGAATAAATGCATGGGTGCATATTCAGACTAATTTGTACAAAACACAGGATAAAGTATAAATAACTCTTGGTAAAAATACAAACCAGATTTCAGAATCAACAGGGAGATCAAGTTATAGATCAACACGTGTGGTGAAACTGACTTACCGGATTTTGCATTTGAAAGAGGTAGTGTTGCGGGACATATTAACTTTTTGCGCGTTTTTGGAGTGGCTAATGAACCAAAGAATAATCATAGTATTTAACGTGGAAACTGGATCGTATGAATCCTAAGTTAGAAACATTGTAGCAAATATATGGAGTATAATACATAAACTCAGCAAAAAACGAACTTATAGTAAGCAATCTCAGGGGCATAAGAGCCATGCGAGTAACGTTAATTCGCAACGCCCTCAAATTCCACCGACGCTGAGCGCCGAACACATTTGACGAATGCACATGTATTCCCAACTTACTATTCTCTTCAGCAACCTTTCAATCAAATGTTCGGTTTTGGAATACCATGCTCCTGCAGTTTTCAGTGGTCATTTATTTGCGGTAGCGTTTTCAATTTCAGATACAGCTAGTCTAAAACGAAACTTTCGGCAAATCACTATGTGATTCTTGCAGGAATTTACCATCCAAGCACGTTCCTAAGGATTCAGATGAGATTTTTCTGCCAAACTGACAAAGAAGCACATAAGCATGTGGGTGGCTGGACAAGATTACTGGGCGTCCAAACCTAGCGAGCAAGAAAACCTCGAAACCATTTGGGCTTTCGGGGGGATTTCGGCCATCCATTCGTGTGACAAACAGTGCCGATGACAAAAATTAAATATGCTTCACATTGGACTAAATTAGGCGATCAGGAAGGCAACTGAACGAGCACGAGGTAGTGAAAAACCATGAATGGCTGGACGAATTGACAGAGATAACTTGATGGACTTATAACTTGATAAATGACCACAGAAGTAGTGACAAAAGAAGAACCTAGTTGCGGAGTGACAAAAACAAAAACAGTTAAAGTTTAGTCCATGAAAATATGTTCACTGATACCTGAGCTCCAGATTACGGACCATAATTTAACTGAATCACCAACCCAAGAACCGTTGCAACACATTTCGGAGTCTTCGGTTTCACTACATAACAAACCGTTAACCGATCGTTACAGCGACAAGTAAATGGAAGCCCGAGGTAACTGATGAGAATGGCTTATGCAATCTGACCGACTGAAAGTGCCAATAAAGAGTCCACCAAATAACGTATGGCGAACACTTGTCTATCATACCGTGCCATTATTTTGCGTCCTGCCCACGCAATGGAAGAAGCTGTGTAGAGGTCAACAAATGATTTGGTAAAATGGGGTATGAAAATAAACAGTAAATTTAGGTAAAGTAGGTGTCCCACGTCTTCGTGGTTTGGATCCGAAAGACCGGTCAGCTAGCTGACTGGAGACGCTGCAGGATATGACGGTGAACCGTGAATAGTGGCGATCTTGTTATCATTTTCTATCGACTCANGAACTCCGAACAGCAGCATACTTATCACTACCCACCCCACCTGCGCTCGATGCAATGGGCAGCGCGGTCCTGATTATCCTGCGCGACGACCGATGCAGTGTGGAATTCTTTGTAGGCATGTAACTCATGGGGATTGATGGACAGGTGCTGCTAGGCATTCCAGCCACCGAGCAGAACTATTAGGGTTTTCAGCCAAAGCCTTTGGTGCTGACAATAACTTGACCGCAAGACAGCAGTGTATGGCTGAATGGAAGCCCATCTACTTAGATCAATTATTCTCCCACTCGTTTTTCCGACTGAGCTGCTAACTCAGATCAACCCCGACTTGGAGGATCAGGAAACTACTTCGTCAGGCCTCTACCCATTGACTTTCCAGGCATGATTCTATCTTCTGCATGAGATAAGCCATCCTGTATAGCTCGTTGGATCATGGAGGCCCGCAAGTGGTCACAACAGGTCAAGGTGAATTCTCGTTGTGACAGAGTCTCGCTGTATATCACTCTTAAACGACCAAGTTGGACGTTTAAATCACCGGCAACGACCCTGTATCCCGTTGAGTGCACTTTTTCGCACTAACGTTAGTGCTATTTTTCGCGGTAATTTCTGAATGAAAACCACCTAGGTAAGAGTTGATTTTGCTTTTCATTAGATGATGTTCATATTCACAATATTGACAAGAATAATACTAAATTAGGAAACTAGAGGAAGCAGCACAGGTACTGCAAGGCATCTGCAAATGCAAAAAGAACTATCAAAAAATGGGCGGTAAATTTCCAACCAGATTCGTTTTTCTGTACTCAGAAACCTTGGTCTTTACAACATTTCACGAAAAATAGCAGCAGCGCTGGTGAATGAAATTCAATTCTACGGTACTTTTATTATTTGAACATCAGAAATAGAACACAGCGGTTTCGCAATAAGAAAAATGTGAAACTTCACCAGCTGGCAGCATTGAAGAAGTGCGAGGTAGTTGGCATCGACTGGCTGAAAACGAAACAAAAAAATTTACGAAGGAGATAGAAATATAGTGGACCAGCAATGAACAAAAACTAAAACCTAAGGATAAGCTGGTGTCCTTATCATTATGGTACCATGAGATAGCACAATGCTTCGCTTAGCAATGAGTGGTTAAACCATCACTGGATGAACACGTAGGACCAGTTCTCAAGTTGTAGGCAAATTCATGAAGAAAAATACCGTTCTGAACAGTACGTTTAATAAAACCTGGCAAAGTTTGTAAATACGGACCAGAAAGACCAGATTTCTATTCCTCATATTCAATGTAAACTTATCCACGTAATCATAGGACAGTCATGTTCGCTTTAAATCGAGAAAGATAGAAAAACAGCTATAGAAACGACGGGTTATCTCCCGTACTAGGTAGCATTAGCACATCCAGAAAATCCCAACTAGTTCGGCTACATAGAACAACAAATGAACCGAAAATGGATCAAATTCAGTAGCAATATCATAGACAGAACTTAACAACAACTCGCTGTCGGCACGTTATCGTACGTGATTTAGTGAGATCTTATGTGGCTATGTGCTACTCCAAGTTTTAGTGTCACGGCTGCGGGTGCTATTCCCCCCTCCCTTCAAGATAGTGGGCCCTAGTGGCTCACTCATTCGTGTGTTCTGCAGAAACAGCAAACAAACTACTGGTACTACTTATATGTAACAGCGATCAAGCGACTTAAGAGAATGTCGTTCCAAAAAGGACTGAGGGTTAAGCCTTAGGTTCGTCAGTATGGCGGTAGACAGCATTTTTCCGTGGCCCGACTTGATGCTAAAACCAACCTATGTCAGTTTATCTTGCGCTAACACGCTCCGGTTTTGGCTGCCACCTCGCTGCAACGAACACGTGAAAGGAATTGTTCTAAGATCTGACTATCGCTATCGTTAAATCTAGCGGCTTCAGTCAATCGTTTCCATTCTAGATCAAATCCCGTTCCGCTTAATCAAAGAAAACCAATCGAATGGCCCCTGGTCGATCGACACCCCTGTCGCTTACTCGTCATAACCAAACGATTTGCATGGGTCTTTCCAAGTTTACATTTGTCCACTAGCTGCCTCCGAATAAAGGGTACATTGTCCTTTCTTGGGTCTTCATTTTGAGTAGCACTCCGCTGGCCTCTAAGCGTGTCATGAAAATAAGTATACTCCCAATCCATCCGTGAACTAGGACGTTTGGCTGACTCTGTATTAGTATTTTGGCTTGCAGATCACATTCCAAGTCCGTGCGTTATTAAACTGAAGCCCGAGAGGTTTTCCAGTCAGTTCTGCTTTCCGGATATAATTCCGCTTCACTTTGTATGAGTCATCAACCAAATCAGTAGTTCAATACGTGGTCTCCCCTTATATGAATAATGTAAGATCATAAATAAGAGGAACCACAGAGAGGTAGAAACATACAACCAAATGTAGTATTCAGTTATATCCCTTCAGGTCCCCAACCCTCGTGTTGGGGATCCCGTGGACCCCATTCCTCGAAATCCAACTGCAATCCACTCGCCGGCGATTCCCCACCTATTCGAAATGTCTTAGAATGGCCGCCCTGCACTGCGGTCATTTGCAACACACGTCGTAATCATATTAACCAACTCAAATTCAGTGCTCGTTCCAGTGGCTGAATTTAAAGATCCAATAACCTGCGCCTAACTTAAAGATGCTAGTACTATTCTGTCACCATATTCCGCAAACACTAAGCAAACACAGACATTGAAACTTCAGCAGTCATCTTATAGACTACATTATCACCATCATCATTCAACGTTAAACAGCAAAGCAAGCTTCACTGACCACTGCCATTCCCCAAGGTTGCATGTTCCTGTAAAAAGAGTGAATATCTAAGGGAAAAAAGAGTGCATCTACACAGGTGGGAAAAGATAAGAATGCTGCTGTAGCCAACACACGGAACACAGTCTAACTGTACAAACGCACTCTTTCAATCATTCTGAGTCGATAGAAAATGATAACAAGATCGCCACTATTCACGGTTCACTGTCATATCCTTCAGTGTCTCCAGCCAGCTAATTGGAGGGTCTTTCGAGCCCCAACCACGACTACATTACTCAACCACGAAGCACGCTTTATCTGCTGCGCAAACCCGACCTATCACCGATAACCCGGTGTCATGCGGATACCACAGATGCCTAAAACTGGCAAAAGTTGAGCAAGGCATTTTGATATACGATGAAAATTTACCTGATGTACGACTAAAAGGCGAGGGTAGCTGGCAAAATAACAAAACTAACCACCTCGTTGAAAACCTGTTATGACGACAAGGCTGGCTTTAGGTCAATCAAATAGTGCAACAGCAATTTATAATTCGAAGCTGTAAAATGCACCCCTAAAATGGCCATACGGGCCTTGAGAACATCGAGACACACGGGCACTGTATTCCGCAGCACATCATCCGAGAAGCCTAACAAACAATTTGTACCGTGAGCAAACATGAATACTACTATTTTAAAATGAAGATAAAGCAACCTCCATAACCACATCAATGACAAAATTGGGAAGAAAAAGAACATGTGGTAAACCTGACGAACAACACATCCCATGGTGAAATCGGGTGAAAGACCACTGATTTAAGACAGCTACTGATGAGGCATTCACATACACGACAAACTATTCTGAACCACCGTTTCGGGGGATCTCGAGGACCCCAAACTGGAAATTTAACTGCAGCTACACGAGCCACTCCATTGGTTGAGGTTTCCATACCTTTTTACCATGTCAGACTGGCCACCTTAAACCATCTCCCAGCCATTACCCCTCTCATAAAAGCATGCAATGAGGTGAGTATTCTGTGTACATGCGCAAAGTATGCCCCTACTACCTTAACCTAGTCTGATTCAGTGCCTGTTCGAATCACTGGACCCTAGGACCCAGCATCTTACGCCTAACCTCAAAATCGTTCACAAAATTCTCCAACCATATTTTATCAATACTACGAAAACAACGATGTCCGAACACCAAAAATTCTCGCGTATTTTCCGTTCTCGACACCCATGCTTCGGAGACGTACACCAGCGCCAATCTCACCGCTGCTGCGTATAATCGGCATTTGATCGATAACCAGATGTCACGATGACGCCACATGTCTCAAATTAATAAATGCCAATCGATTCTTCTGTGTAAGCGAAGATACTCTAATCAGGTGGGATACTACTACCCCAATAGCTAAATCTATACACCTGACCCAATTCCTCCCCTGCAGGAACCAAGTTCAACTTCGAGCAAATCCAGTCCTGCAACAGTATTTTACACTTCGAAGGTGCAAAATGCGTCCTAAACATATCTACACTGTCATTCAAACGATCGAGAAAAACCTGCAACTTACTTGGGTCCTTACCGAGTACAATAACGTCGTCCCATATTCTAAGCCAGACAGAAAACTGTCCGAGTAAATAGCAATGCCAACATTATAACAGGAGAACTGGGATGCCTCCAGAACATCTCAATGCCAATATTGAAGAGAAATGATGAAAGGGAGCAAGCCGGACGAGCATCACCTCTCGTGATGAACTATGGTGAAATACGGCCGTACGCACGAACTCCGCGTCGGCTAATCGCACATAGAGATTGGATAAATGAAATGGATTTTTTTGGCATGCTCTTCAATAAGACAACGCCACAGAACTGCAAGTCCAACAAAGTCGAACGACATTTTCAAATCAAGAAAAACAAATCATTGATCTACAGAATGTGCCTATGTTCTAAAATCTGTTGCAAAGTGAAAATTTTGTCAACACAACCCTGACCGGGACGGAAACCAGCTGGTTCTCACGCATGCACTTCTCGGGAGTACTAGATAATCGGTGGATGACAATGCCCCCGAACAGTCTGGATGTAATGCTTACCAAACCAAATCTTATGTGGTTTTCACATGAAGATCTATCACCTTTCTTGCGTATCGGCACAATCACCGATTCAAATCTCTCTTACCCAGAACGACCTAAGGAGTTTTGTTAACTCCCATGTTAACAGCTCGTTATGGTCCTCGAAGGATGGAAACAGCAAATCTGACCCACATGCCCTATACCATTTAAGAGAAGCTATTTAATTGATCGTCACCGATTCCGATGGAGGACTGGTATCCACTTTTATTGGCTCTTTTATATGCATAGGTGGAAGGCCCACCGTGACTATCGGTCGACTAAAATTCGCTCTAAAGTTTTCTGCCCAACGCACCAGCCGAAGGTGAATCAGTATGTCATCTGATTCATTAATCAACTCACAGTTATTCGGCTTCCTTATTCCTAATCAGTCGATGAAGGTTGCGACTATATTCCATAGCTGACGCCTGCTCCGTTTCCCTACATTTTCTTATTCAACACTGCTCTCGGTTATTTCTCAGGGCCTTGGTCAGATGATATCTCGGGAATCCACAGGTCTCATCCGGTGGTATCCGGGGATGGATCTGCGAGCGTCCATCAGAGCAACTGAAGTCGAGGATATCCATCGTTTCTTAGGTTTGAATAGCCTGGGCTACCGCGTGGCAGCTGCCGCTGGGTGCATGGCTTTTTTGATCTGCTCCCAGTGTTCCCTCGGATTCTGAAAATTTTGCTGAAGCAGTACCGCATTGAAAGTTCCAACTGGAATTGTAGTCGGCGATTATCGTCTAGAATCAGTTGGTGACCACGGACTAGGCGCAAACAAAAGCGTGCACAGACGAAAGCATGTTCCGATTCCACGGATGTGGGCCAGAATGATCAGCATTTTTCGACTGATCCATCCCACTGGTGATAGATGCCAACTTGATCGATCTGAGCTCGATGCTGAGAAGGCCAAGGGAAGCACCAGGTGAGCCGGTAACACAAATTTTCACACAAACTGGTGTTTGCCAGAAACAGTCTGTGGTCAGAACAAACTTGGATGAGGCGATCCTCGTTATCAGTGTAATCGCTTAGGAAAAGAAATCGACCTCCGATGTGCCGTTCTGTCTCCGCAAAGTAGCCAAAGTGGGGATCAAAAACCAGCAACGACCACAATATCCCCTAAATGTACACTTCGGAGTAATTGATATAGCTCTCTGTAGAACTCTCCTTTGACCTCAGGGGAGTTGCAATCAGTGAGTGTATACACAGAAACAACAAACTAACGACATCGCTTCAACCAACTGCTATTGATAGATACAGAACCGTTCAGCAAAACTGCACATAGACAACAAAGGATCAGGATTTAGTCTGACGGTGCAAGCTTTACTTGCATGCTCACAGCCATCCCAACACCAGCCTGATCACGAGTGCTCAGAATCGGAACACCGGACGAGCGAAGAGTGAAACCAGTGAGGTTGTATCTGGGCTACGAAGAATGAGCATGGAAGTGGGATGCTACATGCGCGTTTTGGAGACAGCACAAGAGTTCTTGTTAGGGCAGCTTGTTGTCCGATTTGATTGAGCGTCCAGATATTGAAGGCAGCTAAATGAAGTGAACATTTAGACCTAAGTACTGGTTGCAAAGTATTCCTTTCTTTCCAATTAACGCTGCCATCAGATACATCAATCAAACCGCAGTTCTTCATGGCACATTGCGTGGTCCCCACATCGGAAAAATTAAAATTGAAAAGTGCCAGTAGAAAAGATGCTTGAGGTGCTCGAGCGATCAATACTTCGGGGCTGCTCATATCGTAGAAAGGGTTTTTTGAGAACCCGAAAAGGAGTCTTCGACTCAGAAGTATGACTTACGATACAGTGGGGAGTTATTTCAGCACAGGGATTTGGAGCAGGCGCACGCTTATCACTACCCTCCCTGCTCGGTCCAATGGGTAGCGCGGTCTTGATTATCCTGCGTGACAACCACTGCAATATGAAATTCATTGTTTGTGCTATTAATCGAGGTTTTCGGACAAATACTGTTAGGAACTCCAAGTGCTGAGAAGTAGAACTATTAGGATTTGCAACCAAAGCTTCTAGTTCTAACCTGTCCGCAAGGCAGCGGGCATTGGCTGAGTGGGAGCCCATTTACTTGGATCAATTATTCTTCCACTCTTTTTTCCGACTGACCCATCAGCTCACATCAACTTAACCAGGAAGACCAGAAGATTACTTCGTTATATTACCTCAAGGTGCAGCCTCATTACGCAAAAACGCAACAGAGCGAGAGGAACAGGACGAGTAGCATCCTTTGGGCTGGGGATTGCCTAGTTTAGACAGCCAACAGCTATTTAGTGAAGTGGGATCACTTCTACCGCCAAGGAAAACCCTTGGTATTCCTCTCCCACGTCCTTCTAATGAGTAGGTTTCGACTAACCAACCGTTCTTCTCTATTAATGTTCTATGGAATGGCTTATCCAGGGTATAAGTAGTTGGTCGTATAAGACCATATGTTGCCCAGTCAAATGACTCCTTGGGAATGAACTTCGCTTGGTCTCAGCCCACAGAACTGTCAGGCACGATCGTAAGTTTGGCTCAAGAAAGCCATTTCGTATAGTTATTTGGGTCCCCGAAGCAGACAAATCATCGTACTACGTCTAGATGAATTCTCGTCTTAATAGGTCAAACGTGATACCTGACCTGTCAAGACTACTTGTGATCTCATTTCGCAGTTTCAAGGCCCCGGTTTCACACCCTCCCACGACCCAATGGGCTGTAGAAGCCACGGGGCAAGCCCCTTTCACTGCATACATGTTCGGTACACGTAATGCAAAATCAAATCAAGTCAGGAATAACCGAGCTATGGAGAGGTACACAACCTATCACTATTACTAAAACTTCTGGTTAACGGTGAACAACGATTGTAAAATGCTGTTGAACACAAACTTGTTCACAATCAAAACAATATCTTTCAAGTAGCAAACTTAATCACCGGTGGACGACATACGTGCATTTATGGTGTTGAGCATTAGCATGGCACTAAGGTAATCCCACAAAGGGGATTAAAAAAGTTGCTCAAGAAATAAACATTGTTTGTGACAAATAAAGGACATCTATAGATAGGATGGAGCAGTCAACATTCTATCAATTTGTTTCATCGATTAATCCCTGGTAGAAGTATTCTATTTAATTCGCACTTTCCGTGATTCACAAACAGACTGGGGGAAGGATGGTACGTACCCTTGGACTCAGATCCATCAATAGTATCCGGACTCGGGGCGATCAGATGACTCTTGAAGAAGCTGTGTATTGAGTTCTGAACATCTTCATCGCACTAGAAAAAATGTAGAAAATAAAGGAACAAAGTGATGTTGGGAAGACAGCATTATCTTGTTCTGCCGTTCTGTAAAACTGCAACGGAACTAGCCTTACTTCAATCGATACTGATAAAAAAGGATGATATTATATGCCATTCAGTGAATAATAGAAGTGGGGAACCAAGTACTAAAATGATACAGACGAACCAAGTGCAGTATGAAAGCGTTGAAAGAGTTTTGGTTGATACGGGGTTGTGATTCAACGAGCGGTTGAAATTAGGCAATAATCGTGAGCCTCACAAATGTGTCAAGGAGACGAAAAAACAAAATGTAGCTTTAACTCGCGGCCATTTTATCTTGTGCTATCTCCTAGCTGAAGGTTAAGTTGTGGAAAATTCTTATTTAGGCTTTTTACTCGACTTCCTTGATATTCTCAAAATGGTTACTTTACCCCACCCAGAAATGAAGATACTGCGAAAATCAAAGATGGGTGTGCATTCGATACGAGAAAAGAGCCCCTTCCGGTTAAAGTGCGGTTGTAGACCTTCGGATATTGATTGGGACGTAATTCTCATGCCTCTGATATGCCATTCGGGATAGCTGACAGAGTCGCACAGTTGGTTCCATATTTTATCGAACTGCCGTACAATTGGCACCTGTCCCGATTACGCGTTGGCTTTGAGATTCATGCAGAGTAGACGACACATTCCCAGTTACTTTCGGATGGATAGTCTAGACCCGCAATAGTGAGGATATCACTGCAGCTCAGAAATGATCAGTATAAAAAAGCACCAGAGAGGCTGTTGCTGTGTGCAGACTAAGTAAATATATCCATGCGGTCTATCGCCGAAGTACTGAAGCTCGACAGATATGAATGTCACAATATGAAAACAAAGGAAACTACGCACCCTTCCTGGAGAGATAGTGAAGACAGAAAACCTACGGAAGAGATGTTATATTCAAGAACCACGAACCAAGAGTAATCTTCCAAGACGAAAACACGTGTCCCCATCGAGCGAGAATCGTTACAAGAAAGCCGACAGCACAAGGAGGCTTCCATAATGGTCTAAATATCTGATTTGAACTCCACTGAGAAAAATTTGCGAAAATCTGAAAACTAATAGGCTAGTGACAAACTCACTAAATCTTTATTGTGAAAAATGCGGTGAGAAGAGGTTGTCACGAAATACCGGGAACACGTGTCGACCAAGTCATAGGCAGAAAGCCCAGAAATTTTGAGACACTGCAACCAATGACGGAAATACGGGATATTGATAAACACACCGTTAATTTTTAAATATTATCTGTTCCTTTCCTTTATAATTCTGAACATCGTATGGATGAGGCTAAGCGCTGCAAGAGACACTTTCCATCTATGACTATATATATATATATATTTAGTGAACCACGCAATTAACACTTGATGTTTGAATCTATGTTAAGTAAGTTATACGTGTTCTAATCGCTTGGTTACCCAAAAATCAGTAGTTGTATCACGGGACTGACTTCTTCAGTAGATTTTTCGTCATGATTCAAAGAAAACCAACTTAACAGACAGGCTGCATGGCACCCGCGCCACTAACCTTAATTCGAAACGTTACCTCTCAGTGTCTCTAATCAACGACAACCTGCATCTCTTAGGCCACAAGCAGAAAGCAAAAAGCACCAACTGATGCCAAAGTCGAACATAATTTCATCATATCCCCCAGATTAAGTAACAACCTGATTATCGCGTAAATTCTCCCAGAATTATCCATTGCATGCAAAAATATTACGAGAAGGTAAATGATAGACAGGCATACGTATAAGGGGTTCAGAGCGATTATCTCAGTCAAAGACAACTATCATCCAAAAAGACGACGCAACTCATCACTGCTCCCCCGGTGTCCCCACTACATTCGAGAAATGCTTCTGAGAAATCCGTTGGCAAATAGGAAAGGCCGACGGACGTCATCAATGCGAATGGGCAGTCTCGCGACGGCAAAGAAGGACACTGAACTGGAGCATTGCGCATAGTTTATTTGAGAGAAAACCGTATGACATGGTGGCACCACAAATTTCGCAGTCCGTTACCAACACCTGCACCAGTTGTATTCTAGTTTACTAGGCACTTAAAGCTACTGACTACCTTCAACTGATCACTGCAAACGGTAAGGAAAGGCGTAGGCACCTGATGTTCTTGAAGAATCAAATTTCACATCGAAAGTTACAAAGCGCATACCGTATGGCGACACCTTAATCGCCAAACGGTCCAACACGTGTCGAATTTCCTGTGCACTGTCGCTCAGCAGGAAGATGTGATCGGAATACTCTAAATCAAATCTTGTTGCCTGGAAGAAGTTCAACTCCACGGCCCAGTAGACCAAATGAAGAGTTCTGCAAGACACACTTCAGGACAAAGTTGAAAAGAAGTGGGGATATACGGCAGCCTTATCGTACTCCAAGAGAGAAGGCGGTGGCTAAAGATAGTCATAAGTGCTAACCCGATCTGATGTATAGCGAGGAAACTCTTTGAGAACCGATACATGTCTTAAGGTAATTCATTCTTCAACAAACAATGCCAGTCAAAATATAGATTTGCACAATGAATCTTGGACCATTTCGCTGCACCTGTGTGCGTGCACGCTGTAATCAGTGTGGTTGTTTCATTAAGGGTAAAATAACACATTCAGATTGAGATAAACTTGAGGCGAAGTACAATTTACACGGTGGCAGAACAAGCGTGAGGGTGCTAAATATTTTGATTACCAATGCAAAACAAAACAAATATTCTATTTGCACTGTTTTGACGGATTGAATTTATTAGGAACGGTTAACGACTCAAGGAACCTAATTAATCTGGTGCTCAATGTGGCCGCAGTTGTCGGCTTCATAAATGTGCGATTTGCCAACCATCCAAGTTTTATTAATATCACCTGCAGTCTTCAGTATTTTTAGGTAGTATGTACATAAAAGTCATGGCCCAGTAGTTCATAAAAAGAAAACCTCATCTGAATCGTTTACATCACTTAACTATTCATCAATAGGCCTGACCCTGTAATGCTTTAAGTTATTCTACTTCCTTTCCTTCGCAAGTGCCATCACTCAAAAACAACGTTATGACCGTATTTTATACCTTCAATCATTGAATGGGTTGACAAAACCGACGGATTTTACTTACGAGCGGTATTTACCGGTTAAGTACATCAGAACGAAGGGGATACATTTAGAATGTACAGTACTACTGAGTCTTATTTTTTAAGTTCATTTGAAATCTCCAACAGTTTTAATTGGTTCACATCTTTCTGTTGTACTGTTCCCATTATGCCACCCTAGGTATGTAAGTACAAACGACTGGTCAGATAAGTGCAATGATTAACATTATTTTTCGAGAATGCAGGCTTACAGCGACGCTACACTGGGCTTTTCGACACAGGCACATAATTTCTGCCATCAAGATTAGATATTTTCAAGTTTCAGAAAGTTTACCGGCAATTTTCTTGTCCAAAATTCGACACCACATCGGCCGAGTGTGTGGTATGTCTATCTATCCAGAGTGAATTTGTTTACGAGAGAATCGCAATCCTTTTGAGGTTTTTTGAATACTTCTCTACAACTTACTCTAGCTTGATGTCCGTGACTGCATATTCAGTTCCAGCACTAAGCAATCCCTGAACTTCTCTACTTCCTTAAACTTATCTTGCTCCGACAGTACGGTTAGTGTCGTTCGACGAAAAGGTCTGTCCCTTATACTATAAATCACAAAAAGGATAACAAACTACTTGGACCGAGATTCGTTCAGAAGCATAACAGATGCAACCGAATTGCTAATATTCCCTATCTGCCAAAAAAGGATAGTTTGGGTGATATTTTAGATAAAGAACAGAGCAAAGAATGAGGAAACCAGATGGCCGGAATAATATTGCTTGCCTGTGTGTCCAGTTTTTCTTGAAGCTTTAATTGCAAAATGGGATTCTCGTCAATGTCCGCAGGAAACAGCAACCCCTGTGTTTCTGGTGACAACACAAACGGAAGACTGAGCCTGTTTGGCGTGCTTTTACATGAATCACTTTTGTTCTCCATTGGACTGGCAGTGTAGGAAAAGATCCCGGGACTAAATGTAACTTGTCCAACACGACTGATGAACTCTTTGTGAAAGGGGTTGAAAATGAGACCCCCAGATGGCGTTGCAACTCCCAACTCATCACCTTTCATACGCAATTTGATCGGCGTTGCAGAGTCAATCTCTTCCATGAAAACACTACTACTACAACAACAAGAAGAATTCGTACTAAACGATAGCGAACAGGATATGAGCCTTGGAATAAGAGGAAAACTGACTCGTGTTGTTAGGCTATTATTCACCTACACAAATTCTGATCCTAATGATATATATATGTATATATATCCATATATAATAATAATACAAACCTGTCTACAGATTAAGTGCCATTAGAACCGAGCCGAAGAAGCAAACGAATGGACATGCGAAAGGAAGACAAAATAATACCACGCATGAAGGACAGCTCTTCCAGGGCTTCACCGGTCAATCGGAGTACGTGGATACTCTATTGGCTTCATACTATCTCAAAACCGAAACCAAAGCAGAGCAGTGAATCCTAAATCTTACCCCCAAGCTCAAGCGGCCTAGCCTACAGGGCAGCAGAACTATTAAAGCACTTCAATACATATTCGGCGGTCCGTGACTGGCCATTGGGCTGAAAATTCCGGGGTTACCACTACATTCATCAGCCGCAGATCCTGCTGAGTTCAGCTCAGTTCAGTACTTTGAACCGACTAGCCATGGATTTTGTCGCTACCGTTTTCTCACGTTGCCCTGAAAATCTAACTGCAGCTACACGAGCCACTCCATTGGTTGAGGTTTCCATACCTTTTTACCATGTCAGACTGGCCACCTTAAACCATCTCCCAGCCATTACCCCTCTCATAAAAGCATGCAATGAGGTGAGTATTCTGTGTACATGCGCAAAGTATGCCCCTACTACCTTAACCTAGTCTGATTCAGTGCCTGTTCGAATCACTGGACCCTAGGACCC
>LUCM01003878.1:0-13117 GCA_008360955.1 Fasciolopsis buskii
TGATAACGAACTTATTTTGAGCCTCTATCCGTCCATTCAGTTCGTATTCGTTTTGGATGGAACCAGACATCTAGGTTGGTTTAGTGCCCTCCCCATACAGAAATGGCTTGTCACTCGTTTGTTTGTTGTCAGAGTCTAGTCACCGGAAATTATTCAGTTCAGTGGAGAACACTGGGCATTATCCTTTACCTTTGGCACAAAAGGACTTTATCAGTAGACAATCGAAACTCGTGGTCATTTAGGAACAACCTTTCGCCCGTGTGCTGGGGCTTTTTAAAATGATTTTTCCGATAACCATAAATTCAGCACCATATAATAGCCGACTTATGAAACGGCGTGGATTCTGCTGCTCTACCTAAATGCGAGGCAATGCGTCTGTTTCTGTTGCGTTTTCCAGGGAATGGACTCTAGCTATGCGACATATTTTCGTGCATGGTCCGTGCGTTTATCGATGATCTGCAGTGTTGGTTGGTTAGTGATATCTGCTCAGTATTTATATATATATATATATATATATATATCAGATCGTAGGAACGAACAGGGACACTGACTGCATTTTTTGCTGGATGGAAGCAGATTGATGCTCATAAGTAATTCATTTTTATCGTAGATTTAGCTCAGAATTCTTCGTGGTAATCTTGGTTCATATATGTTCTCTACTTCGTGGTTTGGTGTAATAAACCATAACTTGTACGTGAGAGTTTTATGTGATAACAACCGAATTTTATCCGGAATAGCGTTCACTATTTTCTTTCGTATGCCCATCCCTCCCCATTTTGAACATTTCACAGATTTACTCACTTTCATCTGGCTTTCCCATTCAATATTTAATGGTTGTTCCACTTCACTGTATTGCGGCACTAATGTCAGTACATTAACCAGGACCGTCGCCTTATATCCAGTCTTTAATTTTCTTATTTCCTTTATACCGCATCGTTTTGTTGGACGGGGACTGTTACGTGACCTGAAAGGTCGGTCACTCTTTTTCTACTGTATGTCTGACACAGAAGTTGCCGCTACGGCCCACTGCATGGAACGAGAGGGAACCGGCAACCATGACCCTAGCGATGGATAAAATTTGCATAAGGTCTGAGTCGCAACGAATTGCCACTTACTACTAAAGTGATCGACGACGATTGAATCTGAGACTGGTCTTTGAGGTATTACTCGTTGAAGCCACTTCGAGTAACCCAAAAATAATGTCCGAACCTCTAATACTTTCATGTTTTAAAGTTGAAATTCATTAGGTAGAAACTAACGAAGGTTGCTACCGAGCATAACGGCAACGTGCCTAGGGAATCCTTGCATGTCTCGGAGCAATTTCTTTGCGCCCACTGTAAGAACCGATGCGGCATGACGCTTGCATAAGTTCTTTAACTTGGTTACGCATTCGCAAAGACGTGAAGCATTTTCCGCATTTGCCCAGATTTTTTGAGCACACCATAAAGTGTGCTTTTTGACGTTGGGTTTACTTTATTCAATCATAATAGATTTCATCACAATAGTCAGCATAGTTGATTTCACGTGATCCCATTATTTCTTTTCAGGCAGTGGCCAATAAAGTATTTTATTACGCACCGGATAATGACACAAAAATTGCCGGTCTATACGATTTGCAGCACACAATCGGTCGAGGGCACTATGCAGTCGTTAAACTGGCACGGCACGTTTTTACCGGTGAAAAAGTGGCGGTTAAGGTCATCGACAAAACAAAGTTGGACAGTATGGCTCAAGATCATTTATTTCAAGAAGTAGTTTGTATGAAATTGGTTCAGCATCCAAATGTGGTTCGCTTATACGAGGTGATTGATACGCCGAACAAATTGTACCTGATTTTGGAGCTCGGAGACGGGGGTGACTTGTACGATTATATTATGAAACATGGAACGGGGTTGAATGAACGTTTGGCTAAACGATATTTTCGTCAGATTGTGACTGCCATCGCCTATTGCCATAAGCTGCACGTTGTGCATCGTGATCTGAAGCCTGAAAACGTGGTTTTCTTTGAAAAATTGGGTCTGGTGAAATTGACAGACTTCGGTTTCAGTAATCGCTTTACTCCAGGGACACATCTAGACACAGCATGTGGTTCTTTAGCTTATTCGGCTCCAGAGATCCTACTCGGTGATTCATATGATGCTCCAAAAGTGGATATATGGTCTCTGGGCGTTATACTATACATGCTGGTTTGCGGTCGACTTCCGTTTCAAGAGACCAATGATAGTGAAACTCTCACCAAGATCATGGATTGTGAGTACACGATCCCTGACTTCCTATCTCCAGAGTGCGCTAACCTTATCCAACGATTGTTGATTCGAGATCCATCAAAACGAGCCCATCTAGACGATGTGTTGCAGGCGGATTGGCTCCGTATTGATGATGATGATTTACCAATCGAATTATTCTCTGTTCCGCTGGTCTCACGCGAGTGTTTATCGTTCGAAGATCATATGGAAATTCTTTCAAAGATGTCAGAGGGGCAGCTAGCGACGGTAGATGAAATCCAGGCTACGTTGGATCGGAATGAGTATAATCACATAGCTGCAACCTATTTTCTGTTAGCTGAACGTAAACTTAAGCGGAACTATATTGAAGAGTATAAACGACTGTCTCACCAAGCTCAACAGATTGAACGATTGAAACAACAACAGCAGCAACAAATACAGCACCAGCCACAAACACAGTCCTTAAATGCAACCCAACAATTGGGACAGCACAACCCTGCCGACTCACAACTTTCTCAAGTCACGGGAAAAATTAGTCCTTGGGGCATTTGCGCTGTGAATCAAACTACTGCCATTGCTTTGGCTAATAATCCGGAAGAACGAATACGACGCTTTAGTATGATTTTGGAGGACGAAGAAGAAGAAGAAGAAGAAGAAGAGGAAGAACGTACGCAACAATCGTCTACTTTCAGTCGCTATTTAGAAGAAGAATATCGTAATTTGTGCCTACCTGACGGTGAACTGAGTAGTGATATTCATCCTTTAGAGACTTGTTTGGAGGAGTCTTCTAACGAGGCCTTGATCGAAGAGGAGGAGGAGTTAGTTGCTGTCGCCAGTCTGGCTTGTGTTCGGTCAGATTTAGCTGCCGATCAGCAGAGTAGTATGGGCACAATAAATACACTTCTGGCTGATACTGGTCCAACAACCGCCATGGTGTCCTCGTTAACTCGTCCGTGCTCGCGAGCTAGTGGTTTACTGATGGATACATCTGATGGTGCTGAATCCGATGCTTCATTAAGCAATCGAAGTACAAGTGGTGGTAGTTATACGGGACCTACTCAGCAGTCAATTGCCTCTCGCTCTTTGCCTCCTGGAGAAAATCGGCGCAAGCCGCATTATCGCCACGGAACCGTTCCTCACCGACCGTTGATCTCAGTTAAAAGCAGCCCTCAGCTTTTGAAACACATTGCGGAGGAAGAATGGAATAGTGCAAACGCACTGGATCGAAACGGGAACTTCAGTTCTAATCGTCTGGTACATGAGTTTGAACGAACAACTTCATCACATCACTCCAAGAATGCGTTATCTGACGACAGTGGTGGTACTCATTCACTTCGGACTTCATTCAAACGGCAAAGAGTACTAATGTCGTTCGATGACCAATTAGTGGGCACACGATCCCGCTTCTCATCGAGTACACCCCGTCCTCTGTCGACAACCCACAGTCCAACTCGGACGCGACGATTCTTCACCTCAGCAGGAGCTCGTTCTCGTCCAACGAGCGTGGGAAGCTGGAGTGCTGCGGTTAGTTTAAGTTTGTTACGTGACATGCGTCGTCAGTCAGTTGGTTCCTCACCTGTTGATATGTCTTCTGGTACGCAAGCTAGACGCCGACCCATGGCGCTCACCACATACTCACAAACACTCCAGCAAATGAGTCGTCATCGACTGGCGGATCGTCGTTGCAGTGGTCCTCCGAGCATCACGTTAACAATGTCTAATATCTATCCAACTGCAATGGTGGCTTCGTCTCCTAAAAGATGTGGCTCAGATAACTCATTCACTGACGGTCCACAGCCTTCCAGTCAGTCCATCGGAACCGACCCAACCACTTCGGATCACGACGGAAGCACGTTCCGAATGCTTCCGCGAGCTATCCCACGGACAGTTTCAGAACCCTCGGATACCACAACTTCCACGGAGTACAAATCTACCCCCTTGGTTAATGGAGCTTGCAACGGAACAGCGGAACCTCATTCTCCGGTCCACACAAATAGTGACCCACATTATACTCCTGTGAGGTCTCCTCACCGCTCATTCAGCACAGTGCAGCGCACTTCGGGCTGGTGCAGTTCTGCTCCAATGTTATGCGACACACAGCAGAGTTCATATGGAATAGATGTGAACGCCTGGGCCAGTGGAACGTCTACTTCAGCGAATATCAGCAATGGATCCACTCTCCCCGGAACTCAGTCCATTCGAGAGTACTGTGCACCCATTCGTGAGGAAGATGATGAAGTTTCTCGTTCAGGGGATCTAGCACGGAATGATTCTAGCGCGCATCGTTTTACTCTTGGTCCACGTCGTCGATCAGAATCATCCGGTGTGCGGACCACCTCCTCCTTGTTAACAGACTCCAATCTTTCTCAGGCCGCTTTTGCTACACTGGCCGATGCAGAAACCTTCTCTACTCTAAAACAGCACTCAGAAACTAGTGTAGGAGAGACGTCATCCGTCTCGGTTGATCACAGGAGCCGCCCTCCATTAACTGCCGCTTTCATAAATGGTATTGGGCCAGGTGTCCAGTCATCAAACTTAACGACGTCAAATTTCTCACTCAGTTCGCTAGCCACAAGTTTGCGCGATTCGCGTCACATGCTTGATGTTATTCGGGGAACTTTCGAACTCCAGTGTCATTATCAACGTCGAACAGCTAGCTCTGTTGCCGGAAGTAGTATAGGAGGTTATTCTTCCTCGCGTGCCAGTGCATCTGCATCAGTACGTAGCTTGACTGCAATATCAGAGAGCATTCCCATTTCAACGGGACTTATGAGTGATCTACCTGTGCGGTATTCACGACGTCCTGCCCCGTACACTGGACTTGGTCTGTCGCCTGATCCCTTGACTTCCTATTCATACTCACGTGCAAACACGATCTCATGCGCCCGTCGAGTCCTGTCTCCTCCACGACGCTCTGTGGTAGTCGCAACGTCAAAAGGACAGGTTGCGTCTACTGTGAGTCATCACGACCAGTATCATCATGAGTTACTTCAATCGGATCGGTTCAGCATGCCAATCGAGTTAACTGAGACGTTCTATTTGGATCGTCCTCCAACATCAAAATCAACCAATGAGAAACCCTTAAACGACCGAAAATGGGGTAGACAAGCCTCAGTATATACACAAAAAAATGATTTGAGTTCTCCCGATAAGTCAACTCAATTAATAGATACTAGAAGTATAAGGTCACCAAATGATGCTGCTTTCAGGACCAGTCCCACACATTTTTCAGTTGCGCACATTAACGGTGCAAGCGGACTGCATGTGACAGAAACAACTAAACCGTTGCTGTTGCCAGCGGACTGTCTCAACGCGGAGTCAATAGCAAGTAGACCATCCAACAAAGATTCTAATCCCGCTCATCCTGACAATCATCATGTCGCCATTTATGACTCCAAACCAAAAAGCGGCCCATTTCCTGTCTCAGTCAGTATGGTTACTTTCGATTCAGATGGTGATCTAATGACGATCAACGACTATCGATCGTGGAGTGAGTATGGCAATAGAGAGCAGCGACAGAAAAACAACAATCACCATCATCGCCATAATGATAATAATAATAATAACGATAATACTAATAATAATAGCTACAACAACGGCTACCAAAAAAACAATAAAAGGAACAATTCAGTCACACAGGAATTGCGTGGTTCCTATCATGAGGATGCAGATTCCACAGCTAATCTTTGTTCCCCATCAGTTGAGGCCGGTCATAATTTAGTTGCAAAACGTGCCAATCCAAAACAGCTGATCCCCATTGTTACGGCTCACAAAACCCATTCCAAGTTGTCTTGCTGCACGATTTCATGATTTCTTCCCTTCCTATCCCATTACATTGAGGTTTGTGTTGTCTGTTTTCTGATTCATTCGCCACTAATTTGCTCTTCCTCGACCTTGTGGATCTGCGTTTGTTTACACGCGCCTCGATCAATCTGCCGGAGCAAATGATTATTCGATGCCAGTCAAATGATCATCTGAACCGATAAACTATTCCCTGTAAGTTTTGACGCACTCACAGGCGTATGCATATATGGAGATGCCGGCACATCCTACATGCAGTCTTTCATCCCAAACGCCACCGGCCATCAGTATATCCCAATAGGTCCTGTTCAAGCTTCACATTCGCTATTTATGACCGTACCATGCAAATTTCATAACGTTACCTCATTTTCATATCTATCCTTCGGTCCAGAACGCTTTTCGTCGTTTTTCAGTTTCTCTTCCGGCAAGTCTGTTTCTTGAAGTCACCCCCGGATCATTACCCTCTCTTTTGTTCCACACATGCAAAAATACTTGTAAGTCGGCTAGTTAATGTACTCAGGTTGACAGATATGCACAGACTCTTGCATTTTAGTTCCGTTTCACACACTTCGTTCTGTTATACGAAGAATTTGGATCTGAATTCGTGTACATGATTACCTTAACTATTGTATTCGCCTGTTTTTTTTCTTCTAATGCGATATTCTCCTAGTCCTGAATGTCAAGTTCAGACACTTTATTTTTTCATCCCGGTCTTGTATAGTTCCTGTTGATTTCTTACTTCGATTCATCTTCCCCCTCTCTACAAAAGTCTTAATTTTCTGCTCATAGATCAGGTGGCCCGGTAGTTTCGTAAATGTTTGACTAAAATCCTTATTCAACAGTCCGAAACTAATCAGATTAGTGTGATTCCAACGCGTGTGTACAATCCCCTAGTTGCAAACTTGTAAATCCTGACTCGGATAATTTGTCGCCGTTCTCGACATTCATTCCCTTCCTCTCTAATTATTCGCTTCCGCAATATTCTTGAAGTCACCCAGTCGTTTGTGCGCTTATCACCCTAATCGCTAAGGATTTTTAGGACTGCACGTTTTCTATCGTTCATTTTATCTAACAATATTCTTTCGCGGATTTCATGCTCTTTGTTTCTATTTCTGATGGTCTTCTTTGTCGGTGTCAGTCTCAATCAATCGGTTGCTGTCGTGTCCCGTAAACTATTGTCGTAGACAAAGTTTTACTGGTTGGCCCACCACGTTGCTAATACGGCAGATATCGCTCATTCTAACTTTTTATCTCATTGTGCTCCGTAATATGCCCTGACGACTGCCTGCGACGTGCCAGTTTCCGTTGGCGTACTCATCTGTTCATTATTCATTCCCCATGTACATAGTCCTCATGAGATTTCTTTGTGATCCTTTCCTTCCAGTTAATTTCTTGTTCCACGGTGAAATCTCCACTGCTTCTCACGGGCTTGCGTACACACACATACACATTGGCAAATCTCGATGTGCTCACATGCGCGTTCGAATACTTATTGTACATGCGGTTGTGTGAGGTTAGTATTCCACAACTTTTTTCTGTGTTGTTTTTTTTCATTCTTGGAGAACGGCAGTAATTGGGTACAGTTGGTGGACGGAGGATCGAATTTCGTTCCAATGTCAAGTAACGGGTAATGGTTGTTTGGTGTCAATTGAATCTGTCTTTCCGCTCAGTTTCTCCTTCCCGTCCATGCGTTTTTCATCGATGTGTGTCGTGCTATCCTCGGCGTGCAGTCAAATAGACTAATATCTTTCATGATTGCAATAAGAAACGGACTTTTGGCTGTTTCAAGTATTGCCGCTCAGGGGAATATTCCGTACAATGCAGCCGATTTCCCAATAAAGCATAGGATTTAACTTAGTTCTGTTTACCTCACTTTGTTATTCTATTTTAAACAAACCACACGAGAATAAGATGTAAAGGGTGATCTGCAGGATTTTAAAATCATACAATATCGTATCTTTTGGAAAATCCAATTTAATTTACTACACCCGACAATCGTCGTTGTCGTTCAGCATCAAACAGTAGAGCAAGCCCCAATGACCGCCGGCAATCTCCCAGAGTTACATGTTACTATGAGAAGGATAGTTCTGCAAGGAGGGCAGGGCTAAATCCACACGGGTAGAAACACAAAAGTATTGCCAACAACCACGATACAGCATAACTATACAAGCGCATATATTTCAGCAATCCTTACTCGAAGGTAA
Organism: Fasciolopsis buskii; assembly: GCA_008360955.1. Taxonomy (NCBI): domain Eukaryota; kingdom Metazoa; phylum Platyhelminthes; class Trematoda; order Plagiorchiida; family Fasciolidae; genus Fasciolopsis; species Fasciolopsis buskii. Next base: position 8,231 of record LUCM01003878.1, read on the forward strand.
GTGGCAACGTGATCAACACTGTTCACGGTTCGCCGCCATTTCCTTCAATATATCCATCCATCCGTTTGATGGATCTTTTGGATCCCAACTGCGAAGACGTGAGGCACCTACTTTACCTACATCAACTGTACATTTTATCATTTTTGCTTTGTGGTCTTTCGCTTATCGAGCGGGTGTTCTACTTCCTGAGATATCACTCAATGCAAGTAACTCAATTAAGCATTCATTTTAACACCATATCTCCTGGAATAACCTAACTTTAATCGTTAGGTTTACTTCATAATGTTGCCTGGATGGCAATAATGAAAATCGGTTTTTTGTTACAAGACTTCCGAACCCCCCCCAGGTTATTTCGAAAGCAAAAGGACTGCGAATTAAAATAAAAGGAGTACCACTGGCGTGCATGATGAACTAACACTAAGATAATACATTTTCCGTTGACCTTTGAATGGGGCAGCAAAAGTATACTTATCGTAAATTCCAGGAGATTTGGGTGAGTTAAGCTAATCGCACTTAATCGGTCTCATTGAAGCTGTTTAAAATGTCTTATCTAATTTGACGTTTGCCGCAAAATTGATTTTCCTGTTGGAAACTTTTCCTAAGTCGCTTCTCAGTCCCACGCGCGAATTCTTACCGTCAACAGCTTGCAGCATTTGGCCATTTCCACAAAAAAGCCGTTGCTACGACAGGGATATTGTATTTACAGAATTGATGAATGCACACCCGAAACTGAACGGCGTTCATTTTCGTTGTTTTTCCTTAATCTCGTCTATTGCCTTTCAATTCTGTCCGACTAAAGTCGCTTTTCAGCGTAACGTGAATCGCTCACACCGACTGCTTTCTATTGGTCTCCATGTGTTTGATTCGGTTTCACCCTGCGTTCTTATTGTTCATTTGCAACGTGATGTCTTGTGAGAACTGGTATTGTCTTATGTAGACTTTCGCATTTCAGACAAAAATTCAGGATTTAACATGACCAGACTGCATCAACCATCAACATCATGGCCACAGTCTACCCTTGCGTAACCAACATGACCAAATGAAGTGGCTCGATTCGGATCCAGAGTTATTGCAGGAAGCGTGGCTGCGATAATGAATTGGAGTTGGGTACTTCTGCGCAGTCTAATATGGATTAGTGCTTGCCCAAAGCAACCAGTATTTGTACGCTGCTATGGTTCACAAGAAATTGGCCGAGAAAGCCACCTGAGAGACTCCGACTGTTATCTAAGCACCTTTAACAATTTTTATTAATTTTAATACGGTCCACATTCTGTTCTCTCCATTAACATACCATCTGTGCCAACGACTTCATTCTTCTCAGCTCCCAGGTACCGGGAATTCGGATCCTAAAGTAGTGCTAACTTTCAACGTCGGAGGAACTAAAATGCGGTCATTGAAACAGTAAATCATTTGAATCGACTGAGAGACTGTCGATGGGTGAAGGAATTTGAAAATCGACGCTTGTCATCATTATATCATCCTCGACGCAGCTCCAAGATAACAGTTCTAAAAAAATACGGGTATTTTGAATCAATTCTTGTCGCCTTACAGAAAGTAGCTGCATTAAAAGGCAATCCGACGTGGGACACAGTACAGGAGACTGAAAATATCGAGATCAGAAATCTCGATGTTGGGTGTTTTTAACGCTTTGTTGAGTGACGCTATAGTCATAGGAAATTAGTACTAAGCTCCAGTGTTGAACCGTTGCTGGTGAATTTTGTATGGTTCAAAAACGAACTCGTGATCGGTAACGATAGTGAGCTTCATCTTGAAGAGAGGCTTGTGCAGGGGTTTTGACTTTTCAATAGGCTGCCAACTCTTTCCTTTGGGTTTGAGAATATCTCATTTACGCTTTCGTTAGCACGTAACCTTCAGTCCAAATATGGATGGGCGCGAAGCTGAAATCGGAACTTCACAGTCACTTGGCGGGGAATCGGTCGTGCGAACAAAGGTCAAACATAAACCAAGGATAGGCAGAGAATGACCCGCGATGCTGTGAATGGATATACCTGCCGGCCATGTATGATATTCCGGATGAAATGACATCAAATCAAATAATTGACGCATCAGTTCTTGTATTAGGAGTGAGAAATCATGTAAATGAGATGAGGTGATTCGTCACGAAATGGATAAAATAAGTGGAGAAAATTCGTCGTTAGTAGAATTCTATTATGGACGAAATTCGCGTGAACCACAACTAAGCAGTATATGTGCAATCTTACCACTAGAAAAACTGCTTGTCGGTGTGCGCAGAAAGATCGAAGGTTTAACTGTTCAAAGGAAACACGCCTGTCAGATTAATTCAGGTTTGAGGCTTGAAAAATCTGGTACATTTGGGTTAATGGAATTTGTAAAATAGCTACCTCTGGTTTTGAATACCTGCGAATCATTTGTTCGGCGTCGTCCTTTTGTTCTTAAAGAACTGAGCAAAGTTGGGTCGGTAGCTGTAATAGCTGCATTGACATCTTGACATTGTTCACAGATAGTTCGCATGTCCTGGCCGGCGGTGACCAAGCGGATAAGGTCGTGCCGTCTGGACGTGAAGGTCGCGGATTCAAATCCTCCCACTGCCGGTCAATTTCTCCACTCGGCAGCCCTCTGCTGTCCTCGGCCTCTTCCCGAAAAACAATGAACAGTTGTTTCATTAATAAAGAAAGTAAAAAATAAAAAAATACTCCAGCGGTCAAGCAATCTCGAAGTTGATCATTGAGGTGGAGGCGATAGCTACGCTCTAAGACCTGTATCTAAGGTGCAAAAATGAAAACTCGAACAGATTGTTTTTCTGCATGAATTGGCATATTGAATTTCACCCTCTCGGCCGCAACGGAATTCGCGGACCTAAAATGGCAGACAAATAGTGCCCTAACCTCTTCGCATGTGAGCGTCATTAAAATTCTGGAAATTCTAGGCCTTTCACTAAATTACAAACTTCATTCCCAGTGAGGGGCGAAAAGAAAATTGCCATTTTTCATCACAAATTATTTCTAGTGAGGCATTGGTTTCAAATCGTTCGACGTAATTTTCAAGTCCTCTATCAGTACTATTCGTATCCAAGTTCTAATTTTGTTGAATGCACCACGGAACTGCTTTATTCGACGCCAAACGGGATACTCTATATTATAGATAAAAGGATTCTCGCGCAGTCCAGTATGGAGTCAGACTATAAGCACGGCATGGGGTGTATCGCAGTCTACTTATAAAAAGTGCATTCAGAAATGTCCGGTACCGATACAGAACAAAACTTGACAACGCAATCGGTGTTTCGTACCCCAACAACATCCCTAACTTATCCCTTTTTTAGCCGATGAGTATTTATGTTTTCGTTACTGGATCATGTGAACTATTTTTGCTCTTCTGTTCACTTGTATTTTCTTTGCGTTTGTTCCTTATCTTTCGGCTGTCTTATGGGTGTAAGCGCTCCCTCCAATTTCTGCGTTTGCTTAACGGTCTCTGTGGATCGTAAATTGCATAGAATTTTCCTGCCTTATATTATCTACCTTTTTGTTTTTCTTATTTACTTCAATGAAATTGTCGTGACCGACTATACTGGACTGTGAATAGTCTCCAGTCACTAGGTTGATGAAGTAGCATACAACGTTCGAAGTCTGATTTTCCCTTGAGAGTGCATAATTTTCACCTGTTGGTATTGTGATCGTCCGTGTCCATATTTCAACATGCTTGATCGTTTTCTATATTGCTTCCTGACTCGCTCAGTCAGAGAATGCATTAGTCACCGTTAGTCTTATGACAGATGTTTATTGACAAACTAAAAACAAATAAAGTCTTCCCTGGATATCTATCTTGAATGCCACCTATTTCCTTTTCCACGTTAAGTAAAACAGCATACAAAGCTGGTTTGACTTTGTCTTCGAGACTAGTGGAGCCTGCCTACTTGGTGTTCATTTTCTCTCCCAAAGACAATTATTACCGCAGCAAAACAGAAACTTATGTCTTCGCCTCCATAACTGTGTCCCATTCGGTACGGATACGTCATTTCCAACTACTCAGATCCCTCTCTTTTATTCAACCTGTCTCTTCTGTCTCCAACCCAATCTGTTTGCCCCTTCTGCCTACCCGTAGTATCTCCAATGATAACACGCCCGATACTCGCAACGACTTTCTGTCAAGTAGTGTAGCAGGTGGTTTTCAGTCTGTTAGCTCACATTTTCTCAAGCCTCGTCAGCCTCTGCCTGCATTCAAGTGCGCACATTGAAGGAACCCAGATGCAGAGGCTGACGAGGCTTGAGAAAATGTGAGCTAGGAGACTGAAAGCCACTTACTGTACTACTTGACAATAAACCGTTGCGAGTATCGGGCGTGTTATCATTGGAGATACTACGGGTAGGCAGAAAGGGGCAAACAGATTGGGTTGGAGACAGAAGAGACAGGTTGAATAAAAGAGAGGGAACTCTGAGCAGTAGCATACTTATTACTACCCACCGCACCTGCGCTCGATGCAATGGGCAGCGCGGTCCTGATTATCCTGCGCGACGACCGATGCAGTATGGAATTCTTTGTAGGCGTGCAACTCATGGGGATTGATAGACTGGTACTGCTAGGGAGTCGAGCCACTAAGCAAGAAGAACGAATAAGGTTCTTAACCAAAGCCTCTGGTTCTGACAAGAACGTGGCCGCAAGGCAGCGGGGCATGGCTGAGTGGAAGCCCATAGACTTGGATTAATTATTCTTCCACTCGTTTTTCCGACTGAGCTGCTAACTCAGATCAACCCTCGACTTGGACGATCAGGAGACTACTTCGTCAGGCCTCTACCCATTGCCCTTCCAGGCATGATTGGATCTTCGGCTTGAGATAAGCCATCCTGTATAGCTCGTTGGATCATGGAGGCATGCAAGCCGTCACACCACGTCAAGGTGTAGTCTCGTTGT